>JXCR01124084.1:0-11613 GCA_002079205.1 Phalaenopsis hybrid cultivar | reverse complement strand
TTGAAGTAAATTTGGGGAAATTGGGCCTTTAAAGGCAATTTGGGGGTTTTGGTCAAAATGGTCAAATTGATCAAATTGAATCCAATTGAAGGGTCCAAATGGGTTTTGGGAACATTTGGAGTGATTTTGGAGGTTTTGGGAAAGTTTGGGGTGAAGGGTATTTTTGTAATTTTGGCAATTTTGAGGGTATTTTGGTTAAATTTGGTATTTTTGTGGTCTTGGGTAAATTAGGTATTAAAAAAAAAATTTTTGAAATGATTTTTGAACAAATTTGGACATTTTGGATGAATTTGGGGATTTTGGCCAAATTTAGGGCTCCTAAGGTATCTAGGTAATTTAGGGGTGTCTGGGGCAAAAGACCCAAGATTAGTATTTCAAATAGAATCGGATAGATATCCATTCTAAATGAACCATGGATCAATAAAACCCTCATTTTAGGTTCTTATATATTGGTTTTAGTCAGGATATTGTGAGGATATTGTGTACCCTAACTCCAAACCAACATCTAGGGTCAAACCTAAGGCCAAGTAATCCTATAGGAACTCCTCTTGAGTTCTCTCATAATGATCTCACCTACTAAGTGCTAGAGGTTAAGATCAATATGTGAAACTTCAAGTTGAGTAGCAGGAAGAGTTTTGAATTTCTAATGGTGGGGTACCTTTTCTAGTTTTCTAAGACTAGTCAATAGGAAAGTCCTATGGCTAGACCTAGGCTACTAAAGAAGTTTCTAGACCTCAACCAAAAGTGAGGTCAACACTCCTCCAGTGAAGACTCTCTCCACGATAAATGGTCCCTCCCAAGTAGGCTTAAATTTTGGTCGTGAAGACTCTCTCTACGATAAATGGTCCCTCCCAAGAGGCCACTAAAACTGAAGGCATCATTAAATATTATTTGATCTTCTCAAACGCATGTTGACAAGTTTCATCCCAAATGAATTTGGCATCTTTCTTGATCAACGCAGAAAAAGGTTTACACCTTCCCGACAGATTAGATTTAAACTGTCTTAGATATGCCAAATTTCCTTGTATGGATCATAGTTGTTTTAAAGTTTTTGGAGATGGCATTTCTAAGATAGCTTTTATCTTATCTGGATCGATCTCAATTCTTAGGTGATAGACAACAAATCCTAGAAATTTTCCTGAGGTAACGTCGAAAGCGCACTTTAAAGGATTCATCTTGGGATTATATTGTTGTTACCGATTAAATACAATCCTCAAATCATACAAATGATCATTCTTGTCTACACTTTTAATAACCAGGTCATCCACATAACATTTTACTGTTTATGGATGAGATCGTCAAATAACTTTGTCATCACTCTCTAGTATGTTGCTCCTGCGTTCTTCAGACCAAAAGGCATCACTGTGTAGCAGAAGATTCTGATTGGTGTTTTAAAAGCTGTTAATGAAGCATCCTTAGGTGTCATCTTTATCTGATTGTAGCCAGAGGAGCCATCCATGAAGGAGAATATTTGATGAGATGAGGCGATGTCCACCATTAACTCTGGTATTGGTAGGGGAAATTCATCTTTTGGACATGCCTTATTCAAATCCATGAAATCAACACCGACTCGAATCTATCTATTCTTTTTCTTAACTAAAACAACTTTTGCTAACCATGTGGGGGACTGTTCTTCCCTCATAAAGTTAGCATCTATTGAATTGTTAACTTCTGCAACAATTTGTTGTTTAATTTCCACCTTCATTCTACGAGGTACTTGCTTTAAAGGGGGGATACTTAAATCCACCCCGAGTCTGCGGACTGTGTTTTCTGATGCTAAACCTGACATCTCTTCATAGCTCCAAGCAAAGCAATCCTTGAATTCTTGAAGTAATTTGATTAAGTCCTTAGACTCCTTTTCAGTAAGTAGGGAACTAATGAAGGTATTTCTAGGCTCTTCCTCTGTTCTCAAGTTAATTCCCCTTAATTCATTAATAGTAGACTTGATCTCTCCTCAAACACAAGGGTAGCATCTTCTATTGGGAGCTCTTCATAATCTTCATTAAGATCCATAAATTGCTCCGTAGTAACTACCATGCAAAATTTTGTATCATCAAATTGTCGTATCGTTCTGAACCCAAGACCGCTCTTTGAATTAAAATTACGGGCCTTGGTATCCTATAGCTTTTCAAGGAGTTTCAATTTATTTTTTGGCATATGTCTTGGCAATGAACCCTGCTGAATTAACTTCATAACATTAGGTGAAAAGTAACCAAAAGGTAATTCCATTAATTCATTAAAATTTTCTCCAGAGAGTACATCAATATCTAGAGAAGAAGATGTAGAAGTAGTAGTAGAGTAAAACTTGATGGGTTTCTTGGCTTTAGTATGTACTTCTTTAACCACTAAGCTCTCAACCATATTGGATTTGATTGGAGTTAAGGTCATGGCATGTACATAGTTGTTGATTCGATCGTAAATCGTCTGGTATGCATCCTTTTCTTCCTCTTCAACTTGAACTTTAAATTGAGGTTCTTCTCGTTAATAATTATTGCCTTTTTTTGAAACTCATCATCATCCGACCTGGTTTCCAGGTCGACTTTAATGAATGGATTGTCTAGTTTGAATAACCCATTTATTCTTATTTGTCTACGACTCGGCCTTGATCTCAGATATATAGACTAAAAGAATCATCCTCCTCATGTGGAGTTGGAGGAGTAATGGAATTTTTAATTGGAGTCAACTGAACCCTCGCTCATGTCTTCTTCTTTGCAGTGTTGTCTTTGTCAACTATAGCATCTGTGTAACAGACGGTCTTCCTTGGAAGTGCATAGTAGGCAACATCTTCGTGTGTCCCTACTTTGTGAATTGAGAATGGTTGAAGATCTCCTTTATAACATTGTTCTCGTCAATCTTTCTAGTACTAGATACAATGATGTAGGGACGATGGCACCATTTTATACTCATGAATCCAAGGAAATTTGAGTAAAGCATTGGATGAAGTTTTTGAAGCGATGATATGGAATGTTGCAGTGGTTACCAAATCTCCGACTTTTAACATCAAAGTAATAGATCCTAGAGCTCTTTCCCCTTTTTGGCTGAATCCCCTTAAAATCATTTTATCATTATCGAGTATTTGTACATCAATATCCAGATAAGCTAATGTTCGAAGATACATTATATTCAGTGAAGCTCCTGAGTCTACTAAAACTCTGGAAAGAATAGCTTTTCCAATATTGATTGAAATGTAGAGCGGTCTATTGTGATTTGTTGTCCCAAGTAAAAGGTCTTCATTTGAAAAGGTGACTTCAGGTTGATCTTGGAATGAACAGGCTACCTCAGGGGATGTACTAGTCAACTGAGCTAAGCAATTTTCGCAGTCAAGTAAGACCTCGATGAGTGCATGTCTCGTCTCCTTTGACAGGATTAGAGCATAAAAAATACTTAGCTTCGCTGGTAGTTTCCTTAGGTGAGCGAGTACATTATATTCCACTTTGTTGAATTCTTTAACTTGGTCTGGAAGAGATGTCTTCTCTACAAGTGGAGGTGGTTCCTCTCGAGAATTTTTTTGTTTCTCTTTTATCCATTTGGGATACTTGTAGAGGTAACACTTTACCACTCCTCATGTTTACCTCAGTAATTTCTTCCATTTCTTGTGTTGACTTGGTGGAAGTTTCTCCTGACGTCATCTTCGCTGGTAGTTTTCTTAGGTGAGCGAGTACATTATATTCCACTTTGTTGAATTCTTTAACTTGGTCTGGAAGAGATGTCTTCTCTACAAGTGGAGGTGGTTCCTCTCGAGTGCTTTTTTGTTTCTCTTTCTCCATTGGGGTTACTTGTGGAGGCAACACTTTACCACTCCTCAAGTTTACCTCAGCAATTTCTTCCATTTCTTGTGCTGACTGGGTGGAAGTTTCTCTTGATGTCATAGTCAAATCCTCTACATCTGACTCTAACTCTAAAGATTCAAAACTAACTACAATAGGTGTTCCTTCGAACTTTAGGGTTGGCTCCTTGCTCAACAAATTATCATAATCGGATTCCCCTTCACTTCCACTATCTCGATCGTCACTAGCGGTGGATTGTACAATTTGAGGATTATTTTAAGGATCAAAATTGTGAGTAATCTAGTTATTGATATCGACATTCTCTGAAGAAAGAGTTAAAATGTAACCAAAATTAAAAGCATTATCATTACAATATCCCAACGGGATAACAAGATGATCATACAGAGTAATAGGCTTAAGGATTTTCTTCCCTAAGTCACTAAACACTACTCTATCAAAAGCAATCCCTATCCTAGGCTTCACGCTATAAGTCCCTTTCTTTTCCCTTATCTTCATTGATCTTCTTACATACGGGCTTTTCCGGTTCCTTCTTGGGTGTAACCTGAATGGACTGTTGAATTTGAGTGATAACCTGAGAAGGTGGTTGATATTTAGTGGCAACTTGAGATGGAACAATCCGATCCTTGTTTAAAATCTTCATGAATGACTTATTCCAATCCATGTTCCAACTTTCACCTTTGGTTCAAGAATAGACCGGTTCAGCTGCGATCATATTTATAGAACCTATGATAGGTTCACGTAAATATTCCTTTGCGAGGGTTATAGTTCCATCTCGATAACTCCTCTCCACCTAATTTTTAAAGGCGATGCAGTTTTCGATCGTATGACCCAACATTCTGTGGGAAAGAGAATAGTTTTGACCATCTATCCTACCAACTTCTTCCAGCCTCTTAGCTTCTAGAAGCTTGAACTCAGTCTTCTTTGACAGGTTCCTAAAAATCTTGGCCACTACCTCATTCTTGAAAAAGTAAACCTTATTCAAGAGCTCTATTAGGAATGGATTATTGTAGGTTCTGGGTTGATTTAAAGATTGTCCTTGTTGAACAAACCTCGGTGCGTACTGCCAATCTTGAGGTACATAATACTGATTGGGTTGAGGATATTAAGGTGGATGCTGAATAACTTGCTGGATGAATGGCTGAGTAAACTGGGGACCTGATTGCTATTGTTGATAGGAATGTTGAGAATGGTCATCCTTATTCATTGACTGGTTTCCTTTATCAACTGCAGATACCTTCCTGACTTTCTTGTGAGACGCCTTTGTTGGTCTGGCCCTATCTGCTTTACCTTCATTCGAGTGCTTAAGCTCCTCCTAAAGCTTTACAACCTTTGTGACGGATTCTCAAAAGACTTAATGGTAAGTCTCTTAAGCATGAAAATGATATTCCATGGATATTCTCAAGTACTATTTTAACTGGATACTTTTCGTCAATATGTGGCTCGCATTTCATGCTTAGGTTTCTCCACCTTAAGAGATAATTCACCAGTGTTTTATTAGGCCTCCGCTGCTCCCTAATGAGATCTCCTATAGTCAATCGATGTTGTGTCCAAGCGAATCTTTGCACAAATAAACTTTCTAACTTAGTAAATGTTTTTACTGATCTATTAGGAAGATTAGCATACCACTCGAAGGTTATCCTCGATAAGCTGCTAACAAACAGTCTGATGAGAAAAGCGTCGTTCCCATTTATGTTGCAACAATTGTCTCTGAAGTGTGCTATATGCTGTCTCGAGTTTTCTGTTCCATCAAAAGTTTTGAAGGTAAGAGGCACAAATCCCTTAGGATATGAGACAGAATCAAACTCCTCTAGGTAGGTTCTACCCTTTGTAACTAATGATTCTCCCTTGGATTGGGCTATGGCCTCTCTAAACTACTGGTCCACATATTTTTTAATGTCTTTTTCAAGTACCGAGCTCTGAACAGAGTTTCTTTTGGGCTCATCCTCTTTATTGGAAGAGGTAACATCTCTTCTGTCATCCTTGATATGCACTATGTCTGGTGTATGCACCTCCACAGCTGTTGGAGTCAGAGGCCGTACAGACATCACAGCGATTGCAGCAAGCACCTCTTTGATTCTTTTCTCCAATCTAATGATATGTTCATCCCAGTTCTGAACTTCTCTAAGAGAGTTTGTCTTAGTGTACTCTTCATTAGAAGGTTGAATTTCTCCTGAGGTTGCTTGGGCTTTTGTGTCAACCATATTGATTTCCATGAATTCTTCATCAGAAAAGATATCGGCATCGCAGATTCTTTGCTCTTTGGCAAACTAGGTCAATTCATTTTATAACTTGTCTAATTTTGCCTTGATTGAGTTCTATTCAGCTACTTTGATATTCGGTGGAGTCTGCTACAATTGCTCTTACTTTATCTTTACAGTTGGGGAAAATATAGTGGCATCAGTCGAGCTATTGGACTCATCCTTCTCTCTTGTAGAACGGTCCTCCATCCTTACCAAACAAACCGGTCTGGAGACTTTCGGAATGCAAACCTTTTTCCTTAGATATGTTTGGGGACATAGTGTCCCATTAAAATCATCAGAATCGTGGGAAGAGGTATGTTTCCCATCATGTAATCTAGTCATTGTAGTAGAAGCCTTCTTATCGTAAGAATCTATAAAAGACTTCTTTTGTACTACAACGGGCTGAATTCTAGGACCTAACTGAGATTTGACTGGTATTCTGCTCATAAGTGGTTTAGTAGTGGTAAGAGGAACTGAAATCGAGTCAATTCGGGATCCTAAATGGAGTTTAACAAATACATGAGGCACAGATGTCTTTTGAAATTTTGTAAATCTCTGCGGGTGTCTCAGAATTTCAGCTTTCACTTTTGATGAGATTATAGACCACATCCTCTTTACTAATTCAACCACACTGCAACGTTCTTCCTTTGCTAGATTTTCAAATACCAATCAGACTTGAGATAGGGGGGATGTTCTCTCTCTTATCATACTCCGTTTATGAAGTAATGGCAGTGTTGCGGCAATTCTGTAGGTACTTTCTTCTGTTGGAGCAGCAAAAAGTGGATGAAATATACTCCCTTGAAGAAGGGGAGAGGTTTCAAACACTTCTACCTCTTCTAACTCGAGAGATCTGTCATCAGAGGGTACCTTTGCAGCTTCATCTTTAGCTGCCTTACAAAGTTTTCTCGATCTACTCCTTCTTTAAGACCATGTTAGAGGTATGGATCATGAACTAGATCCAACCTCACACACAGATGGAGCAATAAAAATTTCAGACTGTAGTTCTTGAATTACTCTCTATACCTTATTAGGAATGACAATAGACACAGCATTTGTGAGTCAAGCAGTGGACTGGGTAACTGGCTTAACAGATGACAGAACTACTGGTTGAATAGGCACTGGAGCCTTAGCGGACTTCATCCTCTTGATGGGAGGGAAATCATGCTGAGAGCTCAGATTAAATTAAATTGTTGGTTTAAACACCTCAGAAGAAGTTTTCTTAATGACAACACGTGGAACTTTATCCAGAAACAACACAACTCCATCAAATCTGGACCCAAACTTGATCATGGATTCGTGACTGAGAGTAGCCTCGTCGTAGGATGAAATGTTTGCAAAGCTAAACAACAACTTTAGAGTCAACATTGTCACTATCAATTGAAGGTTGAAATGTCAAAAATGGCCTAATTCTTTGCTAAAAGTGGTAAGGAATGTCTGTTTGCTGGGCATAATTTATAATTAAAGTGAATTCAAGTTTATTTCAAATTATAATTAGTGTATAAAAATGAACTGGCAAAATAAGTGCAAAGAATTTGGTTTAATCTGACAAAAATTAGAATAAACCTAAAGTGATGAAATGCAGTGTAATATTCAGACCCAATCCGAAATCAAAGGTATAAAATATCATTTTGGTGAATATGATTCACCACCACACCTATCGGGGGTCCGACCCCACAAAAAAATGAAAACCCAAAGGATTCGTAGACTCTTTGTTTATCATGTTTAAACAAAAAGTTCTGGAATCTAAAAGAGTTAGTTGTACTCATCCAAGAAAGAAATGGACAAAGTGAACCAACGGAAAAGAAGGGTAATATGGTTCGAGAGAGAAACGAACACATTATCGATGTATGATAACAATTATTCCTGACTAATATGGAGAGAGGAACTAGTCCCCAGTAGAGTTGCCAGAATTTGTCGGTCGCCAAGAGGCTAGGTGTGGTTTGATTTAATGTAATATAGTATTTAGAAATTAGGTATTTTAATCTGAAGAAAAATGGGGTCAAACTGATCCCATTGATTCCTACAGTTTGAATAATCGAGCTAATCACGAGTAATGTACCACCCTGAAAGGTAATACATTACTTGGTAATAAACTCAATTAAATAAACTATAGAAATAAATGACTATCATTTGATTTGCAAGTTTGCATGATGACCGACAGATTCCCCTATTCGATATGGGAGTCAAATAGGATTTATTTGAAGTCTGGGTTCTCTTAAGTTCCCTATAAGAGCAGACCATTATAGTTAATTATAGCTTAAGCAAATTTATCACTTAAGAAAACTCTAGATAAAAATCAGGAATCTTTTGCTTTCATGAGTTCAAAAGGAAAGGTTTTCAACGAACATGATTGTGGAGTTTTCAATAGGGATTGGTTCAAGTATGAAAGATTTTATTTTATGAATCAAGGGAAGAAAAGCAGGGGAAATTAAAGATCCAGGGTAGGTTCTTAAAAATCCCCCAAACTATCCTAATGTTTGGCTCAATTTAGGAAGATATTAACTTAAGTTAACTCTTGCTAGTTTTATTAATTAGGGCTTAGATTTGTGTAACGATGATTTAACAAAAAGGCTAGAAATATAGGAGGCTTTACGTCGAGTGACTACCTCAGAATCCTAAAATAAGTTAAGACATGCTGCATATCGCGACTATGCAGGAGCCTAAAAAAAGAGAAGTTTATGTCATAAAATACAGCCTCGGAATCCAAAGGATTTTTATTTAAACTAAAGAGAGACTTTGAACGAGCTGCCCATGAAGTCTGCTTCAAGTTTCAGACTGAAATGTCTTCAGGTCTTCAATTCTTCAGGTACTCCAATCTTATTATTAAGAGTTTTATTTGTTTTGATAATTTTATAGTGAATTAATTAAAGGGTAGTGGACGTATAGTTCAAACCTAGGCCAAGGCTAAGTTCACTTAAGCTAAGTAATTCCCAGTGTCAAGATTTCTAGGTTATCCCTAATCTAAACAACTTTTATTTCTTCATTATTTGTCCTTAACACAGGCATTCTATGTTTGATAAAAGCAATAAAAGAACAGGCATTAAGATACATAAAGCAATAAATAGAGCAAATAAAGAAACAATGTTTTATCAAATTTTTATTAAATTTTAAGTATTTAATTAGTGGTAACCCAGTCAACATGTATATGGCTTCATCATCCTGAGTCACCAGATGCTTCAGCTTACTTAGTCCAAAATGTGGTTGCTCACCAGGACCTGAATATTCCTGTCAACATCCACAGAATGCATCGTTCAAGGAATCTTCATGAAATAGAACAAAAAGGGGGTTTAAGTTGCATTATATGATCTTCGTGATTAAGATTTAATTAATTTTTGAATTGCTTCATCAAATTCAGGGTTGAAACATTTTAGGTTGTTTACATCTTGTTGTCGGATTTTAAGTGTTTTATTTTTGTTATTTTTGTTGACTTGTTATTAGTTATGTGAAGTTGATGACTTCGAAGCTGACATAACCTCAAAGTCATGCTTTAAAGCCTTGTTGTATTTGTTTTAGTTTAAGTTTAAGTTTTAATGTGTTTTATGTAAATTTTACCCCTCCCATTGTATTTTATTTTATTTCTTAATTGATGTTCAAGTTGGGGGGTTTAGGTTTAACTTAGGCTTAAGGTTTTACCTAAAAAGTTTTGCGATGTTCAACTTATGGGTTAGGTTCTTAAAATAAGGTTTAGGGTAGGTTTACCTTAAGGTTAAGCTATGATTCAAGTTTGTTTATCCTAAAGATCAGGGTTGGATTAGGGATAACTGACCTATGGTTTAGGTTTACTAATCCTATTGGTTTATAGTTAACTAACCTAAGGTTTTGGTTACCTAATCCTATTAGTTTATAATTAACTTACCTAAGGTTTAGGTTAACTAATCCTACTATTTTAGGGCTAACTAACCTAGGGTTTAGGTTAGTTAATTTTATTTGTCTAGGGTTAACTAACCTTAGGTTTAGGCTTAGCTAATCCGATTGGTTTAGGGTTAACTAACCTAAGGTTTTGGTTAACTAATCCTATTGGTTTAGGGTTAGCTAACCTAAGGTTTAAGCTAATTAATCATATTGGTTTAGCCTACTGTTTAGGCTAACTAATCCTATTGGTATAAGGTTAACTAACCTAGGGTCTATGTTAACTAATCCTATTGGTTCAAGGTTAACTAACGTAAGGTTTAGGTTAAGGCTGACTTAAGATTAAGGTTTAGTTTAGGATGAACCTAATATGTAAGTTAAACTAAACTAAAGTTCATGTTGACAACCCTAAAATCCAATAAGTTTACTCTGAATTAAGTAATAGGTTGACTTAAATTTCAAGTTTAAAATGGTCCAACTATTCAATTTGGACTCAGCCAAAGGTTAAGTCTTCCCACGCTAGTCTTGGTCTAAAGACCGGCTGTCCTAAAGCCCTAAATGACTAAAATTGGATATAATGGGTGATTGACACAAGCCTTATGTTGGTTGACTAAGTCTGTAATCAGGTTCAACAGGATCTAAAGAGAATTGGCTAGATTGAACTTAGGTTGAGCTTGGGTTAGGTAAACTTAGCCTAAATTAAACCTGAACCCTAATTAACGTGATTTAATTATAAAATTTATTTTAAACATTATTTTAAAATTTTTAAACCTCTGGTGAAACGTGCAATCAGAGAGAGTTTTACAATTTTTATAATTTTTATAATTTTTAATTTAAATAAATATGTCATTTCGTTCAAAAATTAAAATACAATTATAGAGAAACTAAAATGTCTTGGAAAAATCAGAGAAGCTTTCTCCAAGGGCATTTAATATCTTTACCAAATTTCATATTTTTCTCATTTATATTTTAATTTTTATAATTTAAATACTCTAGAACTTCAAAAATTAATTTAAAAATATTTACTTGATGAAAAATTATGATTTTAGTTTTGAAAATTTTTTCTTATTTTTATAAGTTCATAGTATCTTTTAGTTTTTTTTTTTTTAGTTTTCTATAAAAAGTTATTTAATTTTGAAGTTTAATTATAATTTTTTAAATAAAATAATAACTATAAATAAATTTACCTATTTATTCCTCCCATACGCGACACCACGAAGAAGTACCCGCGACCCACTTATGAGGAGAACCGATGGCCAAAACTTCCCGGAGTCTGTTCTCCGCTGATTCTCAACTAAATTTTGCGTTCTTGGGCTCATTTTGTTCAGTTCAAAGAGTAGATCACATCCATATTATGTGATCAACTCATTGATATGGAAGGGTGGGAAGTTCGGGATTGTCATTTTAAATTAAGAGATATACCTTAGCCTAAAGAGTTTTTCTTCAATTAGATTTGAATAAGTAGACCTTATTGAGCTTATCCAATTCCTCGTGGCATCTTTTTGATGTGATTTTGGCGTCGGTTTGGAGGTTCACTGGAATTTAGCTCAGTTTTGACTTTTCCAGCGACGTCTTCGGTTTCCACCAAGGGAAGGGGTGGGGGAGCTGTTGCTCTGTGTAGAGAAATGAATGGAGTGGGAGGAGTTGATGTAGTGAACTGTTCTTATATAGAAGAGAGAGAGAGAGAGAGAGAGAGAGAGGGAGATAGATTTGCTGTTCATTTTTTTTTTTCATAA
>JXCR01124079.1:21114-46005 GCA_002079205.1 Phalaenopsis hybrid cultivar | reverse complement strand
CCTACCATTGCTGGAGGCTTGGGTTTCAAAGGCTTAAATCACCTACAACAAATAAGTATGTGAAAAGTTTGGCTCAATTTCAGAATGCAAAATTCCTTATGGGAAAAATTCATTATGGGGAAATACTGTAAGCACTCCCACCCTAATTTGGTAGAAAGAAAGGTGGCGGACTCCCACATTTGGATCAAACTTCCCCAAATCAGACAAAAGGCTGAAAACACTTTCCTGTGGGATCTTGGTCAAGGAAAAATTCATTTCTGGCTTGACCAGTGGTGCCCCCAATATTTTCTCACACCCAAACCAATAAATTTTGACCCTAACCTGCTGGTGTCTGATTGCTGGAATGGAGACTCTTGCTAAGTGGCAAAATTGCTGACTTTGCATGATCCAACAGCTACTGCTTGTATCACTAAAATCCCATTCAATAGAGAACATCAAGACAACTTAGTGATTAATTCTAGTAAGCTTCACAGCATCTCCAAAGCTATCTATTCTAAATGGTATAGCTGGTAGGAAGTGCAATGAGGTAAAACTATTTGGAACAAACATCTCACCCCCTCTATGTCTTTTCTATTCTGGAGAATCTTCCACAAGTTTCTCCCTGTGGATGATATTCTCAAGCTTAAGATACTAAGAGGACCTTCAAGATGCCATTTGTGTTGCAAAGCTGAAGAATCAATTTCTCATCTTTTCTTTCAATGTAGGTTCACACAACGGGTCTGGTCAGAACTGGCCCAAGTGTTGAAGATAAATCCCTTGAATTTGGATTGGGCTTCCCTCCCTCATTGCTAGATTAATTGGGATAAAGTTAATCTGAGCTCCATCCCATTCATGGTCACTTGGTTCACTTGGATGGCCAGAAATAAAGCCAAATATGAGGACAGTACTCCAAATGCTCACCTCACTATGTTACATTATAAAACCTTCTTAACCAAGCTTATTAAACGTAAGGGATTCCCTGAAAAATTCTATAATACCAGTCCTTCTACACAAACATTAGTAAAGATATCCAAAGTTTTTTGGATCAAACCCACCCACTCCTGGATCAAAGCCAACATAGATGGGAGCTATAATGGGCAAGGTGCTGGATTTGGAGGTATCTTCAGGGACTATACTGGCAGCTGCAAGTTGTATTTCTACAGCCCTATGCATGCCCAAGATGCACTTGAAACTAAAATAGCTGCTCTTTTGTGGGCACTCTACATTGCTATTTAGATGAAATGGTTTTATATAATGATTGAAATTGATTATTCTTTGCTTCTCCAGCTGGTTGAAGGATCCTTATCTCCTCCCTGGCACGTACTTCAACTGCTCAAACCCATCCAGGAACTTAAAAAAAAAGTGTCAACTTTAGCTCAACTTCAATTACAGAGAAGGCAACAAACCTGCTAACTGGCTAGCAAGTGTTACAAGTCAATCTGATACCACTTTAGTCTCCACTACTACCTCCCGTTCTCTTTCCTTTTTGTTAAAGGGTGACCTCTTAAAAGTCCCCTATCTAAGATATGCATTTTGTTCTTCTTCTGCAATATANGAGGGTGGCTGGTGGCTACTCTTCGACAACCTCCTTCACTGGCCGTTTGGTTTTGGGTGTAAGAAGGTTCTTGCTCCTTGGTGCTTCTCTTGACTTCCTTACTTTTGTTTTGATTGCTTCCCGGGCTCTCTGGTTTCTGAGTTATAAGTTACTGTTTCATTGCTTCTGTCCTTTTGAGTGTTTGCCTTAGAGGTTTCCTACTGGGCCTTATCTTTTACATTGGTTTCTGGAGATACTTCCTTAGGTTTCCTATTGTTCCTCCCCTCCACTGGTTTTTTCTAGTGGAGTTCTTGGTTTTATATGATGGCCACTCCTATCAACTTAGAGACCAATGTATAATGGAGTAAAGCCACATTTGCTGATGTGGTTGGTAAAAGCTCTAATTTCCAAAGTTCTGTGGAAGTAATGGCTTTCCCTACTGCCTTCCATGAGGGGGTAGGTAAGGGGGAGCTACCTTTTGTTAAACAATTAAGCAAGAAGTTAGGGAAACATGCTGATTTCTTTTCTGAAGCTGAAATAAATTCACTCTCATCCTCCTTTAAATTTGCATTGGTTGGTAAATTTCAATATGGCTATCCAAAGATGGAGGCCATTAGAAATTAATTTAAAGATTTGAAACTACTGAGTGATTGGAAAGTTTGACTAATTGTTGGAAGGCATTTCTCCATTCATCTATCCAGAGAAGAAGACTACACCAGATTGTTTGCCAAGCAGATTCTATATATTGAAGGAATGGCAATGAAACTATTGAAATGGTCACCTGAATTTGATCCAAGTCAGGAACCCCACATAGTTCCTATTTGGTTCAAACATCCAGGGCTAAAACTTCACTTCTTCCACCATCAAGTGGTATTTACAATAGGAACAACTCTTGGCAGACCAATGAAACTTGATGTGCCAACCTACAACCTCTCAAGACCCTCTGCTACCAGAATCCTAGTTGAAAGGGATATAACACTTCTTGAACTGGATGAAATATGGTTGGGAATAGCCCACAATGGCTACTGGCAAAAGATTGTAATGGAACAAAAGTCATGTTACTGCACACACTGCAAAATGTTTGGACACTCCAACACTAGATGCTTCAGACTCCATCCAAAGATTAGAACTAACACAAAATTTCAAGAATCCACTTCAGTCCCAGCTATTGCACAGGAGCAACCTGTTTGTGGAGTGCACACTGAAGATCAAGACGGACCCAATGATACTGAACCTCAAGGAGTGATGGTAGTACCCAGTTCTGAAAACATTCATCCAGTCTTTGTTGGTGAGCTAGAGCAGATTACTGCCACTGAAATACTGACTAACACAGTAGCAGCAGACACAACTCCCAGTCTTCCTGAGGATCCTTCCTCCTCAATTCAGATCCATCCTCCCCCTGAAAACCTTATTCCTGTGGATAATGTTGTTGAATAGTTGGAGGAACTAATAAGGACAAAACCCTCCAAGCCTTCAGCTTCTTCTGAAGCAGTCACAACTCTAGTCAATTTCAATGAATCACTGCATATTAAGGAACAGCAGGACCACTGCAATAATGGTCATGCTCCTCACTGTGTGGTTGATTGCAATGATAATTTACACCAGATTGATGCTCTTTATAGAGAATTAGAAGAGAGATGGCAATTGCAAAAAGCCAGAAGAGAAAAAGAAACAAACTGATCTTGATCTACAAGGAGGTACTATTGTCATAGAAGCTGAGAGCTCTTACTCCTCTAAAAAGGTCTCCCTTACCATACTTACAAGGGGAAGATCCAAACAATCTCATCATGATTAATTTACTCTGCTAGAACATAAGGGGAGTGGCTCACCCACTCTCCTTTAAAAGACTCCTCCATCTCAACAGAAAACACAAATTATGGTGCATTGCTATCCTTTAACCTATGGTTCATAAGCATCCTAAGAAATCCTAAACCAATTCCATGGTGTTTCCCATCATTACAACTGTAACAATAAAATCTAGATCCTTCTCAGAAAAGAAATTACTTGGTCTATCTTGTTGAACCACCCTCAGTTTGTGAACTTCAAGATTGATGCTGCTGGAAAATCAGGTCTCATCACTGTGATCTATGTTGGGCGTAACAAAAATGATAGAACAACTCTTCGGAAAGAGCTTATCTACATTGGTAACAACATAACCTCCACTTAGTTAGTGGGAGGAGATTTTAATTGTGTTGCTGAAAGTTCAGAAAAAAGAGGGGGAAGAGCTCCTAACCTCCTCAAGATGACACAATTCAGTGATAACATCAAAGCTGCTAAACTCTTTGATCTTGGATTCTAAGGTGACTGCTTTACCTGGAAGATAGGACAGATTTGGGAAAGATTGAACAGGTTTCTGGCCAAT
Organism: Phalaenopsis hybrid cultivar; assembly: GCA_002079205.1. Classification (NCBI taxonomy): domain Eukaryota; kingdom Viridiplantae; phylum Streptophyta; class Magnoliopsida; order Asparagales; family Orchidaceae; genus Phalaenopsis; species Phalaenopsis hybrid cultivar. The sequence goes on along the minus strand of JXCR01124079.1, from coordinate 42,130 downwards.
GATCAATGGTTTCAGGAATTCTTAAATACCTTTGTACATCACTTACCCTTAGTAGGGTCACATCACAAACCTTTGCTTATTTTCATCACTGCCAACCCACCTACAAGTCATAACTCTTTCAGATTTCAAAACATGTGGACTGACCACCCTATATTTCTAAAATTAATTAAAGAGCATTGGAAGGTGTCACAGCAATCCAATCTCCTTATTAGACTGTGGAAATTGCAAAAAAAGATGGCCTACTATCTTAAGCAATGGAATTGGCACTGCTTTGGAAATGTTTATGAAGCAGTGGAGAATGCTGATAAAAATCTGGCATCCCTGGAAGCTAAATTTGGGACTGGTAATGTTAGTGAAGCTGTACTGCTGGAAAATGCTGAAAAGGTTCTTTTGGCCATTGAAAGATTGGAAGTGTTCCTTAAACAGAAGGTTGCAATCAATAGATTTATGGGAGGGGACAGGAATACTAAATACTATCATGGTTGTATCAAGTACAAAAGGAAATGTAATAACATTCATAAGATTCAAGATGCTCAAGGTTGTTGGATCAACAATTATGAGGATATTGCTAGGAATGTTGTAGAATACTTTAAAAATCTCCTCACTGCACCTCATTTCACTTCTACACTTGTGGATCCTCAATTCTTCCAGGAAGAACTTATTTATACATGAGAACTTCAACTTTCTTCCACTCCTACTGAGTCTGAAATCTGGGAAGCCCTTAGTACTATTGATAATTCCAAAGTTGCTGGTCCTGATGGATATGCAGCTGCTTTTTATAAAAAAGCTTGGCCCATTATCAAGTCAAATGTGGTTAATGTTGTCCAAAGCTTCTTCAGTTGTATCCCTCTCCCTAATTACTTTGCTTCCTCCAGCTATGTCCTCATCCCCAAAACTAGTGTTTGTCTTAACTGAAATCAATAGAGACCTATTAGTCTTACTTCTGCATTAAGCAAACTCATCAGCAAAATCATTGTGGCAAGGTTACAACCCCATTTAAACCACCTAATAAAACCCAACCAAACTGCATTTATCAAGCGCAAATCCATCTCTAAAAATGTTTTATTGGCACAAGAGTTACTACTAGATATTGATCATCACTGTAGAGGAGGCAATCTCATTTACAAATTGGATCTGAGTAAAGCTTATGATACTATCTAATGGGCTTTTATTCTTGTAATTCTCAAAACCAGTGGTTTCTCTTCAGAGTTTTGCACCCTCATTTCTAGATGGTCGCAATTCAATTCACACTCCATCTTGCTAAAAGGAGCCTCCCATGGTTTCTTCTCTGCTACCAGAGGGGTCCAGCAAGGAGATCCACTCTCTCCATCTATTTTCATCCTTGCCTTGGACTATCTTTCCAGAATGCTGAATCAAGCTCTTTCATAGAAATCTTATGCTAGATTTCACCATACATCTACTATGGAGGTCACACATCTGATGTATGCAGATGACATCATTATATTTTCCCAAGCCAAAAAAAATGCTGTTAAGCTTCTACTTAAATGTTTGAAGAACTTTCAAGATATCTCTGGTATGACCTTCAACACTTCTAAATGTCAAATCCTTTATAGCAAACTTACTAATCCTGCAGATAGACAATGGATTGGCAACTTTACTANTATATATATATATATATATATATATATATATATATATATATATGCCTTGCAAGTACTGAACTTTCAGGTGAAGAAATGAGAAGAATCAACAGGTATGCTCTTAAGTTATTGCATTGCAATTTACTTTTATCTATTGTGTTCTCCTCATGGACTTGCATGTTAAACAACGATGTCACCCTGCATGTCAAAACTAAAACTTGTAGGATAGCCATAGAACTGAAACCAAAACAAAAAAACTAAAAAACTTAAACAAAATAAAATTCACTACCACAACATTCAAAATATAAGATAACTCAAAATTTAATCACAAACAAAACAATAAAACCAAAATTGCAACTAAATTAAAACTTCTTTATTTGATTATTAGGAATCCCTCAGAGGAGGTAACCTATGGTTGCTAACGAGATTTCCCATGGTCTAAATGAAGGTATTGAACTCATTGAGTTGAGTTTAATAAATTCATTTGGACTAAGTGAATATGAAAGAAAAAAGTGGTATCGGAACAAGGGAACCATAGGATCCTAACCGGTGTCGTTGTAATCAACTTCAATATGTCTCGTAATTTTTAAATAACCTTAACCCTTGGGAACATTTGATTTTACATCATGGCTTGACACATTAGAAAACTTAAACTCGCCATGATGAGAAACTTGGAGCTAGCATTATGGGCAGCACAACCATATTTAACAGTAAAACATGTCTACACTAGCTAAACAATTCCATAGAGTTAAACAACAAATCCATAGGACTTCGTGGTTGTTTTCTTATGCGGCATAAATCCTTAATTTATCTTTAGCCTTTGTATGGTTGTACTATACAATATAAGCCATAACTTGCCTTAGGATTCCGAGGTTGTCATTCATCATGACTTAAATCCTCACATCTTTCAAGCTATTTGTATAATCATTTTACACGAATGTAAGCCCTAATTAATAAAATTTTCAGGACGAAACATTAAATAATTTCCTTAAATTTGAAGCCAAATAGTAGGATAGTTTTGGGAAGTCACTCAGGTTCTTCTCAGGATCTGTGACATCGCCTAGTCTCGCTTCCTTTGGATTCTATAAAATGTTCCAAGCTTAAGTCATTCCTCTTTCACACCTCTTTGTTTGATTTCCTTGAAAATTCTTATTCATTTGAACTCCTTGAAGATAATATCCCCTGATTTTTATAGAGTGTTTTCTTAGGTGACTTCAGTTACATAGGATGTAATTAATTGTTGGGGTTTTCCCTTATAGGAAGCATTTTAGATCCCAGCTTAATATAAAACCTATTTAATCATTCATATTTAATAGAGGAACTTGTTAGCTTATAATAAAAATGGTTTCACTGACTTAACGGATGTCATACAATCTTTAGATTATTTAATCTAGCCTTACCAGTAAGTAGTGTGTTTGTCTTTTGGGATGAATACATTATTTGTGGTATTAGGAGCGTTTATTTAAACTACTATGAATATGATATCAGTCTAGTCTTGTATTTTTAAAAATCTAAAATACTATTTTTTTTTAAAATTATATATTAAATTAAATAAAAACTGGTGTTGGGATACCATCAACCATTTTAGTTTCGACAAATTCTGGGGACTCTGCTAGGGATTTTCTTCTCTCTCCATATTAATCAGGAAATATTTTCTTCATACATCGGTAATGCATTCATGTCCCTTATGGACTAAATTACATTTCTTCTATTGGCACACTTCACCCATTTCTTTCTTAGGGAAGTACTGTCAACTCCTTCAAACTTTAGGACCGTCTGTTCAATCAGCTTTGAGCAGAGAGGTTCAAGAGTTCATTAGAACTTTGTCTTTCTGTGGGGTCGAACTCTCAATAGGTGTGTTGGTGGATTGGTTGCTCCCGGGCATTGTACGTTGTAAAGTCAGTCTTGCACTAGGTCCTAAACTTCACATTCCCTTATAATCTTTGTTAGTTACTTTGCAAGTTAAATCAAATTGTGTTGTGTTCTGTTTGCTCTTCACATTCCCTATCCCAGACTATAGATAGGCCTTTGTAACTTTTAGTGTTCAAACTAGAATTACAAGGTGTTGGCCAAATAACTAACCCCGGAGCTTTCTTTTTAAAACTACTGCAATGGCATTCTTGACGCTCACCTTCTCCTGTAATTTGTCAACCAGTTGCAACGCTCATAATGTTGCCCCCGCCATCAAGTTTGGAATCGAATTTGACGAACTTGAAGTCGTATTCGGAAAGGCCCCGTTCGTCATAATGAAATTCACCGCTCTTAAACTATCCTCAAGATTTCCCTTCTTGCAAGAAGGTGAAAACTGCCGCTCCCACAGCACCTGCTAAGTCCGTTGTTCCCTTTTCTACTAAAGGAAAGGAGATTATGATTGTAGATGATGAAACTGAAGAATTTATCATCTCTCTGTCATTGTTTGAGATTAGCTCTGACTTGATTATAAAGAAAGAACCACAGCAGGAAAGCTAAAATGGCAACTAAGGCCCAAATCTCAGAAAAGTACCGAATGATGAGTCTCCTCGCCAGGAGGAACTTGGATTACTAGAGACCCCTCCGCTTCTATAAGGGATTAGGTTTCACCCACTGATGAATACTAATGGACATGAGAGTATTCGAGAAATCATTGATACTTTACTATTATTTCATGATCTTAGTGAGGAGAGAGAGAAGCCAACTCCTATCACTAAATTCCTCACAGTGTTCCAGAGATTAGCCACTAAAAAAGGATGTTCAATTGACAAACTGCTTAAACAAGTGGGATGTGCAGTATCCTCTCAAATGGAAAAGGAAATCCAGAAGGATGCCAGAATTATCCGACAGTCTCACAAGTCAGTTGAAGCTTTGCCAGCCCGTATTTCCGTCAGATTCCGTTCGGGAAGCCAAATTGATACTATTGTTACTACTACAGATTTTGTTACCTCTGCCCTCCAAAGTTTGTAGGATGTTGACTGGTTAAGTCACATCTGGTTATGATGACTCAACCAATTATTACCCATAAGAATGCCCCAAAAAGGGAAAAGATAAAGAAGTTACCCGATATTGTGTTTAGATCACACCGGGAGGAGTATACCTCTCTCCGACATGTCGATACCTCTGTTGAGACACCTCGTCTCAAGTCATCATCATCGAGAAAGAAAGTGTGGGTACTTGAAGTCACCATACCAATACGGTCTAATGACCCCACAAGGTAGAATGGCGAAATGAAGCAAAAGTCAAAAGAATCTGATATCATCATAGTTATTACTCCAAAATTTGATGAACAAGTGATGGAAGTTTAGGAAAGTCATCCATACCTCAAGAGGATTTAGGAGGTGATAATTGAAGAAAAAGTCGAAAAGCTCAGAGCTGAGATTTTCAAGTTAGCTAGATAACATGGTCTAGCCATTACTAATGATGATGAAGATTTTGATTTTAAAGATAACCTAGATGAAGACTTCATGGATATTCAAGTCATCAGGACTAGATCTACCTTATCTGCGCGTGACGCCCAACCTCTCGTCAAAGGGAATGTCGTGGATGACTTACACAGAGCCATTTTCTTAAGAGATGAACATATCAACCAAATGGAAAACAGAATGGATGAGATGGTTGTAACCATGAGGTGATAATTGAAGAAAAAGTTGAAAAGCTCAGAGCTGAGATTTTCAAGTTAGCTAGATAACATGGTGTAGCCATTACTGATGATGATGAAGATTTTGATTTCAAAGATTACCTAGATGAAGACTTCATGGATATTCAAGTCATCGGGACTAGAGCTGCCTCATCTGCGCGTGACGCCCAACCTCTCGTTGAAGGGAATGTTGCGGATGACTTACACAGAGCCATTTTCTTAAGAGATGAACATATCAACCAAATGGAAAACAGAATGGATAAGATGGCTATAACCATAGCCACCATGGCTAAGGTTAATGGGCAATCCCAGTCACAAAAGGTAGCTTCTCCAAGAGTCAGCCATCCTAAAATAATCCATATTACCGATGAATGAAGAGAAGTTTCCTCCACTAATGAAGAAGAGCAACCAAAGAAGGATTCCTCACCAAGTACTACCAGAGAAAGCTATTAAACAATTGGTTTAACAATAGGTTCACGAGGCCATAGCCTAATCTAAGGGTGGTTCATTAATTTTGAGGAGTATACCTTACCCGAAAGAGTTTGGTGTCGTACCCTACCTTAAGGATTTTGTTTCACCAAACTTTAAGACATTTAACGTGACCAAAAATCTCAGGTAGGATATAGCACATTTTCGAGCCAATTGTGGCAGCACTGGAGGAAATGAAGCCTTACTCTTCTGACAGTTTGTCAGCAGCCTATCAGGAAGTGCTTTTGATTAGTATGACGAGTTACCTAACGGATCAGTTAAGACTTTTGTTAAATTAGAACAAATGTTTGTAAAGAGAATTACTAGAGCACAACACCATGTTTCCATTAGAGATCTTATAGTGAAGAAGCAAAGATCCAACGAGACTCTAGTGGATTATATCTTAAGGTGGAGGAATTTTAGCATGAAATGTGAACCTCAACTATAGGAACAACATGCAATTGAGATTCTACTTAAAAGCATACATGGACCAGTAGCTTTCATGCTCAAGGGACTCACCATCAAGTCCTTCAAGAAGCTGTTAAGCAAAGTTAGCACTTTACAAGAGGAAGTTAAACATATGGATTCCCAAGAAAAAGTTGAGAAATCTAGGATGATCAGAGCATTTGAAAAGAAGTCCGAGACAGTAGAAACGATTGATAACGGAAAACAACCCATAAAGATACAGGCTAAGCATTCTCACTAAAGTTTCCAGCAACCATTACAACATGCTCAACAACAAATGCAGCAGTATGGTCAATCTAGCCAACAGTCATACCAAGGAGTGTCGTACCAAGCACAAGGTAGAAAAATCCAACTCTTGCAGAATGAAAGAGAAGAGTGTAATCTTTTAAAGATGAGGCTGTGCCAAAAAGATTTAGTAACTTAATGAAAAAGCCAAAGTTCAGATTGTCAGAACCGAAGAAGTTGGAAGAAGTTGACAAGAAAGAATATCCCAATTTTTTTCCCTACCACAGGATGTTGGGACATATGATAGAAGGTTATTTTGTCTTCAAGGAATGACTTGAGAGAAACTTTAAAGAAGGAAATATAACAATCCCAAAGGAATATTTAAAAGAACCTAAAATAGCTTCTTTGAATATGATTTCGGCAAAGCCAATTGTTTTGATAGATCCTTATGCTGAAAAAGATGGATGGAGCACAGTCTGGAGAAAGTCATCCAGGAAGATACTGGATCAGATTCAAATCGCTTCAGCTTAAGAAGCCATTCAGATTCTACAATCTGTTCAACAAAAGTTGGAGATTTCATCAGAGAAGTCAAAGCAACCCGAAGAGAAAGAAAAGAGCGACATCGTGAAGACCGATAGCGCGGGGGGTAGAATATTGGTTGCCTCTGTTAGATTGGTTGTCTCATATTCGAGGAAGAAAATCCTCGGACCTCTGACCATGTATGATTATCTTATTGCCCTACCTGGGTATTATGAATATAATGATTATAATTTTGGCTATGTTTTGACTTTCTATAATGATAAGGTAACTGATTTTGGTCAATCTAACTTCGATCTCGATTCTCAAACCAATCCTTAAATCACACTTGAGTCTGATGAGCCTATTAATGAGAATGAAGAAGATGTTGACAATACCGGTTACGATAGTACCGGGGGAGTGAGGGACCAGTCCTCAAGTGCCATGACGCACCACTTGCCACCAGTTTAGATCTCTCTGATGAAGAAGAGACACCATAATTTTTTCCTACAGCATCTCAGGAAGAGGAAATTATAGAAATAAATCTAAGGAGCGGGAAAGTATTACCCTCGATGTCAACTCCAATAGATAAAGGAAAATAAATAGTCACTTGAGAAGAGCTACCTCCACCTCTGCTAGTGGAACAACCACATAGCCAAGTGAAAATTGGAGGATTATACAATGTTGGTTATAACGTGGTAGCTCATCTTAAGAGGTTGCCGGCCAAATAAAGCATCTACAATGCTCTAATCCTATCAAAGGAGATGAGAGAGTCTCTAGTTACAACCTTGCTTGCCATAGATTTGCTTAGCTCAACTGGCCAGCAGATCCTCGGATGAAATTTGTTTGTTAAAAGAAAATTCTAGGATAACATTCACAGATGATGACTTGTTGTTTGGTACCACCGACCATAACTGACGGCTCTACATCTTCGTTAATATTGACAGATTTGTATTGTTCTGAGTCTTGGTAGATTCAAGAGCATCACTAAACTTAATGAGTCTACAGACATTAGCATATTTGGATATTAAAGCTCGAGAGCTTACAGCTGATAAAATGATGTTAAGAGGATTTAATTAGAAGGGAGAAAGTGCCCTTGGATTGATTAAATTGTTAATGAAAGCTAGAGAACTAGTAACAACTGCAAAATTCCATATCATTGACGTAGAAACCTCTTTCAATGCTTTACTTGGATGACCATGGATTCATGAGCATAATATGGTTTCATCATCCTTACATCAATGCATCAAATATTTCAAAGAAGGACAAGAACATTGTATTAAAGAGGATTTGCAACTATTCTCAGTTCATGAAGTAGGCATTCTTGAAGACGCCGCCTATTACGTGCCTCCAAAGAAAAAAGTCTTTTCTTGTGAATTTATGATGAATGAGGTGGAAGATTCAGAAGAATCATGAAGAAGAGGACATTCAACTCCACTTCGACAATCTACTATCATCTCTTCACAATGAGGTGGTAAAGGTTTTTTAGCCCATACACCCGAGATCGAGACCGAGGACGTTGACGAGGAAGAACCAACATGATTGTTGAATAGACCAGGCCAACCATCAATATCGACATGGAAGAAAACTCTGATGAAGAAAGCTCTGAGGAAGAAATGATGACGATAAAACAAAAGTAACCTCAATATGAGATTTCCTTGGAAGATGTGGAGAAAGATGAATATGAGTCAATGTATGATCGGATCATCCACTATGTGAACGTCATGACCCTTACTCCAATTTACCCTCAAAAGGTTTAGAGTTTAGAGTTTAAGGAAGTTCATTGTGTTGGTTTTAAGCCGATCAAATTTTACTGTGCTTCCCCTTCTACCATTCTTGAAAATCATGTAAATTTAGAATAGGAATCTAATGAATTAATGGAATTACCTTTTGGTTACTTTTCTCCATGTGCACAAAAATTAATTCAACAGGGATATGTGGCAAAGAAAATGCCAAAAAATAATTTACAACTTTTTGAAAAATTGTGGAGTATTAAAAGTCAAACTCCTAACTGAAAAGAAGGTCTCAGATTTAGTATTGTAGGGCAAGTCGATGATTCAAAATTTTTCATGGTTATTATTAGTAGATTGGAGAAGGGTTGCCTCGATGTAGAGAATGACTCTCAAGATCAGTTAAAAGATAATGCTCCTCCAGAATTTGATGATGAAATCAAGTCAACAATTGATGACTTGAAAAAAATAAACCTCGCGACTGAGGAGCAGCCTCGACCAACCTTCATAAGTTCTTTACTCAGTGAGGAAGAATCCATAGAGTTGATAAGATTATTATCAAAATGTAAATATTGCTTCACCTGGAGTTAATACAAAATGTCAGAGCTATCAGCAGAAGTTGCAGTGCATAAGCTTAGGTTGGACAAAAATATGACCCCAGTAAAACAAGCCCCTAGAAGAATGCACCTCGAAATAGAGCAAAAAGTCATGTCTGAAGTAAAGAAGTTAATAAACACTAACTTTGTGTGGGAAGAGCAATACCCTACATGGCTAGCCGACATTGAACAAAGAAGAAAAATGGACAGATCCATGTATGTGTCGATTTCAGGGATCTAAATAAGGTGTGTCCGAAAGATGAATTTTTGTTACCAACATAAGAGTTAATGGTGGACATCGCTTCAACACATAAAATTTTCTCCTTTATGGATGGATCTTCAGGATACAACCAAATAAAGATGGCTCCAATAGATGCAGTACTTACAGTTTTCATGATGCTAATTGGGATCTTATGTTATACAGTGATGCCATTCGGGTTGAAGAATGTCGGAGTAACAAATCAGCAAGCAATGACAAATACCTTTGATGACCTCGTTTACAACCAAGTGAAGTGCTTTGTGGATGATTTGCTCATCAATAGTAAAAAGAAAATAGATCTTTTATATGATTTGAGGATCATGTTCGAACGATTACAATATTATAATCTTAAGATGAATCCTTTAAAGTGCGCCTTCGGCATTACCTCTGAGAAATTTCTAGGATTCTTTGTTCATCATCGAGGAATTGAGATCGACTCAGATAAGATTAAAGCTATCTTGGAAACATCTCCTCCCAAAACCTTGAAACAATTATGTTCCATTCAAGGAAAATTGGCATATCTGAGACACTTTATTTCTGATCTCTCAATTAGGTGTCAGCCATTCTCGACATTAATTAAAAAGGATGTCAAATTCATTTGGGAAGAGAAATGTCAGTGGGCTTTCGAGGACTTTAAGTGATAATTAATGACACCTCCTGTTTTTGTAGCTCCTATTCCAGAAAACCTTTGATACTTTCTACCGCAACTTTAGATGACTCTCTCGGAGCTCTATTTGCTCAGGTCAATGATGAGGGTAAGGAAAATGCACTCTACTATTTAAGTCCCCGTATAATACCGACAGAGATAAAGTATTTGCCTATTTAGAAGCATTGTCTAGCTTTAATTTTTGTAGCCTAAAAGCTTAGGCACTACATGCTTTCTCATAAAATTTCCCTCATTTCAAAATTTAATCTGTTGTAATATTTAATGACTCAATCAAAACTTTCTAGATGTCTAGCAAGATGGTCGATGGTTTTTTCAATTTGATATAACTTTTGTTCCCCTCCGCGCTATCAAGGGCCAGATTTTAGCAAATTTTCTCGTAGTACACCCACTCCTAACTGGGTCCCCTCTCAATGATGAACTATCAGATAAGCAAATACTGCAAATAAAACCCTCCAGTGCCATACAATGAGAAATGTACTTCGATGGGCCTTCATCAATCTGGAAAGATAAAGGATCAGAAATAGTTATGCTGGGCAAAGCAGGGATTGGTTTGATTTTCATCACGCTAGATAAAGGTATGTTGAGATTCTCCTACCACCTGACAGATCTGTGTAGCAATAATAAAGCAGAATATGAAGCGTTAATCACCCGCTTGGAGTTGGCAATCTCAATGAATATAACTGACGTTTCCATCTATGGTGATTCTCAACTTATCATTCAACAAGTCGTTGGACAATAGAATTTTGAAACCGAGATTAGCAGAATACTATTGGTACACAATGAAGCTGCTCGAACAGATCCCTAATGTGACTCTATATAGGATTCCTCAGAGAGATAATGCCCATGTCGATGCTCTAAAAAAACTTGCTAAGGAGTTGGTGTGTCCACCCAAGGATTCTATTGATATTACAGTACAAAGAAGATGATTATTATCTTGAATTGACTTCGACAATCTACATAATCTCAAAAAAGAAGAACGAATGATGATTGTAGTGGCTAACATTACTGAAGATTGGCGTAAGTCATTAATAGAATATTTGCTGACTGGAAAGCTGTTAGAGGATAGGTCCGAGACATATCACATCACAAGAAGAGCTATATCATATGCTCTGGTTGGTGATGTTCTATACAACAGATCATTCAATCAGATGTGACTGCGATGTATGAGCAGGGTAGAAGTGCAAAATTTTGTCAAAGAAGTACATGTCGGATTGTGTGGTGCTCACCAGTCATGGCTAAAGATGAAGATGAAGATCAAAAGGCTCGGATATTATTGGCTAGCAATGATATTCAATTGCATGGATATAGTTAGAAGACCTTTGTCAAGTGCATGGGGTGATCTTACACAAACGTCCAAGTGTGTTGCACCAAACTGTTGCCTCGTGGCCATTCGATTGTTGGGGCACGGACATAATAGGTTCGATATATCCTCCATCCTCTAAGGGACGCAGATTTATCATCATCGCTACAGATTACTTCTCTAAGTGGGCAGAGGCAGTACCATTACAAGAGGTTATAACACAATATGTTTACAATTCTTTAAGACCAATATAGTCTACCATTTTCAAGTTCCAGTCAGGGTAATTTCTAATAATGGGACAGCCTTCAAGAGCACAAAGATCAACAACTTTGTCAAATGACATGGGATAGATTGGAGATACTCTACAATATACTATCCCAAGGCAAATGGCATAGCTAAAGCTTTCAGCAAAATGCTTGTGCAAATCTTAAAGAAGACACTGGATGAAAAAAAAGAGATTGGCATAAAAAACTATTAGAAGCTTTGTGGGCCTACCAGATGACATTCAGGACTCCAACTCAATGTGCACCTTACGTGCTTGTGTACATGTCTGAGGTCATACTACCACTAAAAGTTTAGACATCGTCTCTCAGAGTCCCCATCGCTAACTAAATCACAACCAAAGAAAGTGAAAAAGTAAAACTTGAGGAATTAGAAAGTCTTAAGTGAAAATTACTAGAAGCACAACAACACTTGGAGCTCTACCAAACAAGGATGGTGTAGGCTCATGACAAATTGGTCCGCCCGAGGACGTTTAAATTTGGTGATCTTGTCCTCGTTCTCAAAAGGACTATTCTTACACACCGTAAGATTGGTGAAAATTTTGAACCAACTTGGGAGGGACCATTTGTCATAGAAGAAGTTTACTCAGGAGGATCTTACGAACCGGTTGATTTTCGGGGCAAAAGACCTATGTTGCGGTCAATGGGCGCTACTTGCAGATATATTACCCAACGTTACGCTTCTTAAAATTGAGTGGTTTTTGAAATTTTGATTTTTTTGGGGTTATTTATTTGGTTAGGCTTCTCTGACTGGGTCCTAAGTTTTGTAATAAATTGACCTCAATAAAATGAAAAAATTTTGAAATTTGCCCACTTTGTTTCTCTTCTTCTGTTTCGAATTTTCAAAGCCTAATTTAAATTAAATTAAATTGAATAAAGAAATTTTGTAAATAATAATAATAATAATTTTTTTTATTTAATAAGTGCTTTGTTGTTGTTCTTGTTCATGATGAATGCCAGCGCACTGATGTTTTTTGTCTTCTACAGAAGAAATGTCGAGATGCAAGCAGATTTTCTCTTTTTGAGATGGCCTCAATCTTGCATTGAATGAAGAAAGGTCTGCTCAGGGTGATATTATAGACTTGGACTTAGACTTCAGTCAAGTCAATGTAGAATATGAGAATCCCTTGATGGACGTCGTCAGTCACCAAAAAAAAGGAAGGATTACAATCTCTATTAAAGATACCAGTCATCTAAAGTCTCCGATAACTGCTCCAACAGGGGATTTAGTAGATGCATATGAAGAGAGAGTGTTGGATGCACCGCTCAGAAGGACTCAGCGTCACAATGCCAACTATCGCAAACATAGAGCCTTCCACCGAGAAGAAAGAAGACAATAAAAAGAAGCAGTAGGTCTACTCACCCCTCTTCTTGAGGGGATGATTTATGAACCATGCATGAAGGAGACCTCTTCTAGCCCACCTGATACAGAGGATGAATTAGACTCGGCTATAAAGTCGATGCAGACAAAAACACCCATGAATCTTACAAGGGGTCGCCCGCTATGCAATGTTGAAATTTCTGTGGGAGCATCTACCGGAGGAGTATTTGTTGAATGCTCGAGATGCATCATTTTACATTTGGATTGCAGTAATTGTTTTCAAGAGTTCACAGCCGATGTGGGAGGCCAGGAGGTAGCGCATCCAGATGCAAAGTAGGACATCCCATTGCCTACAGAACTAGATTACACATGGTAACTGTCAATGTTGAAGCAAGGAGATAACCCCGATAGTTTGAGGAGATTTCTACAGCAAAATTAGAAAGAATGTGCAAAGTCAAAAGAAGAGAGATCAAGTTCTACGAAGAAGTTAGAGGTAAGATTGTCAACATTTTGGAAGGCCTGGCGCTGTATATCGGGTATTATCAGAAAATGACAAAAAAAGAATTTTGGACTATGTATTCGACCTGAGGGACAGAGGTCTAGCTTTTCAGATGAGGCCGAGAACTTATTCAAAGCCACAGAAATGGATGTGCGGGAAAGAAAGAATAACCATTCAATGTGAATGTTGCTACAAATTTTTTAAAGATAGGCAAGGGAGCCCCGTTGGAAATTATAAGATACGATGAGTTGGATCCAATGTTTTATGGAATAAAAAGAATGGTCAAAAGGTTGGTTCGATGGAGTATATTACCACCCGACTGCATCCCAAACAACTGCATAATTAATATTTACGAGAAGGGGGATTGCATTCCTCCCCATATTGACCACCATGACTTCATCAGACTTTTTTGCACAGTGTCTTTTATGAGCAGAAGCAGCATACTCTTTGGAAGAGAAATCGACATCATTGGCACTGAAGAATTCATAGGGTTCGTTGAGATTCCACTACTGATGGGATTGGTACTAGCTTTAAAAGGTAATGGGGCCGATTTGGCTAACTTTGCATCCCAGGAGTGCGATATCCCAGAGTATCTGTAACATTCCAAAGAATGCAAGATAACAAAATACCACAGGGGTTCCATCCAGACCTAAAATTGGAAGAACTACAACCTTATGAGCTATGGGAAGGTTGTACCTCTAAGTACACGTAAAGGAAGTTCTTGTCATGGAGCGTGGCTTAGTAGGTCAGCTTGATCAAAAGCTCACTCTACTAAGGATGGATAGTCAGTGGACACCTTTTGTAGTGTGTTTTGATGTAGCAGATATGCTGAGACATGTATCAGATATGTTCAACTTATGATATGTATTAAGTATATGATGTTTCAGAAGTATTCAGGGTGTTGTCTTTTAATACCTTAGTATGTACTCAGTCTGTAACTTGTATTTGAAGCAGTTAATGGAATTTCTTTCAGATTTTAACTTGCTTTTCAAATTTCCCTCTTAGTTCGATTGATAAAGAGCCATAGAACCATGTGTTGGTTCTAAATTATAATGAACAAAGAACAACACAACAAAAGCCTGATGTTAAAACTTAAAATATTTTCAAAAAATCAATCAATGAAAATTAAATTTTGAAAAATATGTTTTGATAATTAAATGTGATAAAGATAATAAGTAAATAAAATGATAAATTACTTCAGTTTGTTTATCTCGAGTTCGAGGTTTCTTACTCTTTTCTTGTGTTGTGCGACTATCCTGGTCAGCACCATATCCCCGAGGGATTGCACATTCTGCACCAAATTTCACTAATTTTTCTCACCAATATAAATCTTAATATGATACATATTTATGAACTCAACATCACAAATTCTCTGCACTATTTTCATATTGTTCTCAGGGATAGCACCGAGATGGTAGTTTTTTTCCCATTGCCTCTCAGGTTGGTTTGATTCCTTGAGCTTTCCTTACTAATGTAACCCATATCTTTGAGATAAGTTTAAGATCACCTTAAATTGAGTAAGGTGTGCTATTTTCACCCTTTGAGATCGATTTAATACAACCTTAAATGGAGTAAGGCATCTGATTCTCTACCTATATCTTCGAGATAGGTTTAAGACCACCTTAAATGGAGTAAGGCATCGGATTCTCTACCCATATCTTTGATATAGGTTTAGATCTACCTTAAATGGAGTAAGGCATCCTATTCTCACCACTTTGAGATTGGTTTAAGACCACCGTAAGTGGAGTAAAGCATATGTTCTCTACCCATATTTTCAAGATAGGTTTAAGACCACCTTAAATGGAGTACGACATCTGATTCTCTACCCATATCTTAGAGATAGGTTTAAGAGGACCTTCAATGGAGTAAGGCATCCTATTCTCATCTTTTGAGATTGATTTTAGACCACATTAAATGGAGTAAGGCATCTGATTCTCTACCTATATTTTTTAGATAGGTTTAAGACCACCTTAAATGGAGTAAGGCATTTTATTCTCATCCTTTGAGATCAATTTAAGACCACTTTAAATGCAGTAAGGCATCCGATTCTCTACCCATATCTTCAAGAAAGGTTCAAGAACACATTAAATGGAGTAAGGTATCATATTCTCATCTTTTGAGATCAATTTCAGACCACCTTAAAGGTAGTAAGGCATCTGATCCTCCCTCCAGCATTGACACTCGAATTTCAATTCCCATTTTGGGGTCAATACCTAAAACCAAATTCTCATCCTCCAATATAATCGAAGCCTGATAATTTGAAATCCACCTTCTAAATCCTTAGTGGGAGTTCTAAGTTCTTGCTCTGATTGGATATTCACTTGCTAATTCCCCAGCGAAAATAATTCTCACTCAAACCTACTCTTTGTTCTAGGTCAGTTGACTTAGAAAATCTGTGTTGGTTTTGCTGATCTCTTTGGTCAACGCAAATATATTTGGTGTGCTTGCTCAGTACACCACACCTATTGGGGGTTGTTGACCTCATTTTTGGTTGAGGTCTAGCTTTGTCCTCATTATTAGCCTAGGGTCTAGCCATAGGATTTTTTTATTGATTACTCCTAGCAAACTAGAAAAGGAGCCCTCACCATTAGAAATTCTATTATTCAACTTGAAGTTCCACATATTAGTCCTAACATCTAGCACTTAGTAGGTGGGGTCGGTATAGGGGAACTCAAGGGGAATCTCCCATAGGATGGTAAGACCTTAAGACTAACCCTTGGTGGTTGAGATGGTATGCACACACTAAACTTTCTTACATACCCCAACCCTAAGACCCATTGATTTGGTCTCATGATTCCTACTAGAAAGCTCATATGAATGAACTTATACCCCTAGTCTTTGGCTAAGAAGTTTAGAACCAGCATATCGAGCATCCAAAATGACTCCTCACATGACTCCTATTGATTTGGCATAGCTTCATGGCTTACTTGCCCATTGTAGCACAAAATCACCAAATTACCAAAATACCCCCACAACCCTAATTTTTGCCAAAAATCCCAAAATTACCAAAAATACCCAAAATTTCCCAAAAATCATCTCAAATCACTCACCACCAACAAAATTGGCCAAAATTCACAAAAATCACCAAATTACCAAAATATCCCCCAAAATTGCGAAAAATTACCATAATGCCCCTCATGACCCAAAAATTTCAAAAATTCCAAAATCATCGCAAATAATCCTAATTTCAGTTTTCAACCATTAAATTGATCCAATTTGACCAATTTTACCCAATTTGACCAAAAGCCCAAAATTTTTCCTTAAGGGCCCAATTTCTCCAAATTAGTCTCAATCATGGCCTAATTGACCCCAATCTTACCCAATTTCAATTCCAAACCAAAATTCAGTACCCCCAATCCCAATATAAAAACATTCAAGTCTAATTTGACTCAATTGCAGGCCCAATTTTACCTAAATAAAAAAGGCCCAATTTTGACTATATGACTAAATCCACCAAATTGGCCTTCAAATTCAATTCAAATCACTTCCAAACTCTTCATGAAGCACTCCTACATCAAATTAAACATTCAATTGATCCAAATTTTATCCTGAATTTACCCATAATTTTAGAAGCACAAGCCCACCATGTTTAATTCCAACAACCCAAATTCAATTAAAAACACACTTGACAATTTCCCCATCAAATTCAACATTCAATCAAAATCATTCGCAAAGTTTTAAATCTATGATCAAATAATTCAAAATCAATCCATATAAAAAACTCCACAAAAATACCCCATAATTCAAAAATCCTTTCTCATGCAAGAAAACCAAGCCGAAGGGAAGCCATGAAGCCATTCCCAAGCCATAGGTGAGCCATATGAGCCTTGCCACATCACCAAGCTATTAATGGCAAGAGGATAAGTCACTTTTAAGCCTCTTTAAAAAGTTAATTTAACCCTTTTAATGACACACATAAACCCATGCTTAGTTAAAATCCCTTGGATGGTGACTCCTCCTCACTAATTAAGTTGAACTACTTGATTCTCCTCAGCACCCAAACCCTCCTTGGGGGGTGAACCCATCCCCAATGCATGTCTTGACCCAAATTGAACCAAAATGGCCATTCCTCTATTGCTCTTTAATCCAATGCCTTTACAGACGACCAACCCTAATTGATTGCACCAAATCCATGCTCTGATCCCCCTAACCAAATAATAACCTGACCATGGTTGGCCAGCCACCTTGGCTGCCAGAAAACACCATGGCCAAGGGATCCCATATGGTAAAAACTCAAAATTAATCCCATGCAAGTTGCCTAAAAATTCAAATTGGACACTTGCACTCTTCTTCACTCCACCTAAGCAAGTCTTTCCACCCACCAATTACTCCTCAGGGCCACCATGGCCTCTTCTATTCAAGCTTACCCTCCACGGCCAAGAGGGAAGAGCTTGAAATCCCTTATGGAGACTCTGCCAAATTATTACTAGAAATTCTCCAAGACCTCTTGAGTTAAATGCAACCATTCTCCAGCCCTCTTCCCCACTGATAAGAGTCAATTTCACAACCCTAATTCGAGCCCGAAAAAGGACACCTCTCAAAACTCCTCTAAAACTAAATTAGTTGCACCCACACCATCCCCTAAGTGAGAGAAGAAGATTCCCCACAAAAGCCCGATCACTAGACCAGCCTAGTGTGGACTTTGATCAACACCAAAAATCGACCTTGGTCAAACTTGCATCTAGACAACTCACTACGACCAAAGACTTCATCCTCCAGATCTTTACACCTCCACAAAGCTTCTCCAAGCATCCAATTGAGGCTTCCCCTCTAAGCATCCAATTGAGGCTTCCCCTCTTGGTCCAAGGTATAAGATTTTTTCCTCATCTTGAGCTTATTTTGATTCTCCATGTGCATAGGATTGATTTCATGGTGGGTTAGCCGTATGGATAGTTTTGTCTCACTTAGACGAGTTCATAGGATCAAACCCAAAGATATTTGGTCAAGTGTGGCTTGAGATATTAGGGTTTTAAGGTGGATGACTCTCAGGTTGAACCAATTGAGGATGATGACCCACAACCATTGGATCGTGCATGTATCACAAAGTACAGGCTAACTCTGATGGCAGCACCAAACCAAAAGACACCGGGTGGAGCTTCGGAGACGCCGAGGATGAGGTGGCGACGTGCTAGATAAGTAGAAAATTAGGCAATTTCTTGTATTATTTAATAGCTAGAACTTCAAAAATGCATATCTTTGTGTAGAAAAATTGCAAAAATAAAATAAAAATACCCTCTAGCTCAGTGAATAGAGGAGAACAATGTGGAAATGTTTTCATTTTTTGTTTCATTCATGTAATATTTTTAATTAATTAAAAAGTGTTTTTCTTATTTGAATTCACCATTTGCCTAGAAATTTCACCATGGCATGGGACCATGTGGCTTTTGATGTATCGGTTGTTAGGTATCTCCGCTGATTGTTCCAAGGTAAGGGGGCATCTCTAACCCAAGATATCTAATTGTCAATTTAATGGCCCTTATTTTGGTAAAATAATTATAAAAATTAAAATACTTATCATAAAAATGCAAAATTTGTTCTCGTAGGTTCACTGTGGTTAGAGGACCCTAGGAAAAATATAAACTTGGTTTAACAGTTAAAAATAATTCTAATTGTTGCAAACTTTAAAAAATGATAAAATTAATTTAGATTAATTATAAATGTAAATGACAGAAAAATCATTCTCTACTATATTTTATTGTCAAAAGAGCTCCCCAGAAAAATTTCAAGTCAATTGGAGTTAATTTGATTATTCAAATTGATTAATCAAGTGAAATTACATTTTTAGCATTAAAATAATTATAATAATTAAAATAATAATTTTAAATTTACCAAAAATTGATTTGGGAGCTCTTTAAGTCTAGAGAAACCTAAGAAAAATAAAATTAGAATTAAAATAAATACTTTATTTTGAGCTATTTTTAGGCATTTAAATAATTAAAAATCAATTAAAAATCATAAAAATTGTAAAATTGCAAAAACACACTAAAATATCACCTTTGGCTTCTTGATCACTTGGAACAAACTAAAATAATTTTCCTAATTTTCTAAGTCAAGATATTAATTTAAAAAGCTTAAAAGTGAATTTTCCTTAATTTTTCACTAAGATATTTCCAGTAATTAAAATATAAATCAGAAAAATATTAAATTGATTTCTTTGGCTTCCCTAGACTCATAGAGATTTAATAAAAAATAAAACTTATTTTTTTACTTAAATAATATTTTACATTTAATTAATGCTCAAAACAAACAAATAGATCTAATAATTAAATTAAACCTCTAAAAATCATGAAAACTGGTCCAAGTGGTCCTCTGAACTAGATAAACTTCCAAAAATTTTCTTAAGGACATAAGTTTTGTTTTGTTTGAACTGTTAAATTTTCATTGAAAATCCTTATTTTTGCATTTAAAATAATTATAAAATTAAATAAATTCAGAAAAAAAAAATCAAATTTTCTTTTCCAATGTTCTAATTAACCCATGAGAGGGGTAATATAAAATTTTCAAATCATTGGAGTCTAATTTAATGAATTATAGAGTATTAAGGCCTTACGGGCAAAAGGGTAATTTGAAAATTTAAGGCTTAATTAATATTTAGGCTTAACCAAAGGGCTAAATGGGCAATAAATAAGCTTAATTGAAATGTTTTGATGATTGGAATATGAAAGGGATGAATGGTAGTAACCAACGTCACTTTGGTCTTGTAAAGGATTAAATCGTAAGTTTCTTAAAATTGAAGAAATCTAGAAGAACATTTAAAAAAAAAAGATATTAAGGTGAGGGGTTTGATTTTTGGAAGATCATAACTCACTAATTCTAAGCACCAATTAATGGTTTTGAATTGATTTATAATTCATGATAATGATTAAAGGTATAAACATTTACATCTTTTTCTAAAATTTCAAAGCTACCCATTATTTTTTTTAAGGGCTTAGTAGTGAACTAGCTTAATCAAAATTTTGTTTAATGAGATCTAGAAAATAATCTATAACTAATTTAAAACATTTTAAAAGACTACAAGCCCATCTTTAAAATCAAAGTGTTAAGTTTCTTAATTGGACCAAATTGCCCCTAAAGGTTTTTACCTATATAATTTATAAATAAAACATCAAGTGATAATTACCCCATTTCTAGGGTTGGCTAAAAAATCAGTTCAATGAGCATAAGAGTATAATAGAGTTATTAAGAAACATAATGAGTTTGAACAAACTCTGAACTTTTCAAGGGATTGTGAGATGCCTAGGACCTGGTCCCTGGACCTTTCTCATACTCTTTTAAATATCTTCAAGTATGATTAAACTCATGATGGCTTTCTTAAGAAACCATCTATACACTTGAATAAATAGAACCCACTAAAATATGACATAGCATCTGGTAGACACACCTTAAACTTGTACTTCCTACTTTTTTCTACAAGCATGTTATAATTCCTCCAAAATTATATATATATATATATATATATATATATATATATATATATA
>JXCR01124079.1:5031-20887 GCA_002079205.1 Phalaenopsis hybrid cultivar | reverse complement strand
ATATTTATATATATATATATATATATATATATATATTCCTTGTAGGTACACCTTTTTAAGTTATTATGTTGCAATTTACATTTACCTATTATGTCCTACTCATGAACTTGCATGTTAAACAAAGATGTCACCCTGCATTTTAAAACTAAAACTTTCAGGATAGCCATAGAACTGAAACCAAAACAAAAAAATTAAAAAATCAAATAAATTAAAATTCTCTGCCACAACATTCAAATTATACGATAAATAAAATTTTATCACAAACAAAACAACAAAACCAAAATTGGAACTAAATTAAATTGTCTCTATCAAATGTTCAAGAATCCATTGGAGGAGGTAACTTATGGTTGCTAACAATATTTCTTATGATCTAAATGAAGGTATGGAACTCATCGAGCTGACTTTAGTAAATTCATTTAAACTAAGTGAATACGAAAGAAAATAGTGGTACTGGAACGAGGGAACCATAGGATCCTAACCAGTGTTGCTCTAATCAACTTTAATATACCCCATAATATTAACATGACCCTTCAGAACATTTGATTTTACATCATGACTTGACACATTAGAAAACTTACACTAGCCAAGACAACGAACTTGGAGCTAGCATTATGGGCAGCACGACCATCTTCATCAGTAAAACATGTCTGCACCAGCTAAACAATTCATTAGAATTAAACACAAAATTCATAGGACTTTGTGGTTGTTTACTTATGCAGAATAAATCCTCAACTTATCTTTAATCCTTTGTATGATTTTGCTATACAATATAAGCCCTAACTCGCCTTAGGATTCCAAAGTTGTCGTTCTTCACGACCTAAATCCTAACATCTTACAGGCTATTTGTGTAATCATTTTATATGAATGTAAGCCCTAATTAATAAAATTTACAGGATGAAACAGTAAATAATTTCTATATAAAAATGAACCCAAATAGCAGGATAGTTTTAGGATGTCACCGAGGTTCTCCTCAGAATCTATGACATCTCCTAGTCTCTCTTCCTTTTGATTCCATAAAATATTCCAACTTTTAGTCATTCTCCTTTCACACCTCTCTGTCGAATTTCATTGAAAATTCTAATTCCTTTAAACTCCTTGAAGATAATATCTCCTCATTTTTATCGAGATTTACTTAAGTGACTTCAGATATCTAGGATGTAGTTAACTATAGCGACTTGCCCTTATAGGAAGTATTTATAAACTCAACTTATTATAAACCCTATTTAATCCTTCATATTAAAGAAGGGAACTTGTCAGCTTATAATAAAAATGGTTTCGCAGACTTAACGGATGTCATAATCTTTAGCTTATTTAATCGAACCTTACCGGTAAGTAGTGTGTCTATCCTTCGAGATAAATACATTATTTATGATATTAGGCTTGTTTATTTGAACTACTGGGGATATGAGATCAGTACGGTGTTGTATTTTCAAAAATCTAAAATACTATTTTTTCCAAATTATATATTAAATTAAATTAAAGTTTAGAGGGAGATCTTAAGGTTTTAGTGTGGACAGTTCTCAGGTTAGTCTATTGGGGGATGCTGACAGAGAGCCATTCGATCGCACGTTTATTTTATCAACGGACGTGATGAAACTGGATAGCACTTTGGTTCATAAAACGCGAGCTGAGTTTATAGCTACATGGATGACGACGTTCAATCAGAGTGCACCACGCATGTTGTTAGAGCCACCTATGATCTAGTCAGCGGAGCACATTTAAATAGATAAATAGGGATTTAAATAATTTAAAAAATGATCACTAACTTCAAAAGTTCATATTTTTCTGTAGAAAACTCACAAAAACAAAATAAAAATACCTTGCTAAGTGAACAAAGGAGATTAATGTGGAAATAATTAGAAGTCCATTTCATGCATGTTTTATTTTTAATTAATTAAAAATTTTTTTGAGTCTTTTGATTCTCCATGTATGTAGACATTTCACCATGACTTAAAATTTTAGCATGTTGTTGCCTCTGTCTAAGGGAACATTCCCTGATTTTTCCAAACTCAGAGGAGATCTCTAGACAGAGATCCATATTTTTCAAGTTTATGTCTATTATTTGTATAAATTAATCATAATAATTAGCATGTTGCTTGGAAAATTTCAAGAAAATTTTGGAAGGTTTGTTATGACCAGAGAACCCTTTAGAAAATATTTCATAGGTTAAGTTATTAAGAATGCACCTATTTTCGCCAACCATAAAACACTAAGAAAATTAATTTTGGATAACACAAACATCTAAATGACTTGATTTTTAATCTCCACTAAGATTTAAAGTTCAGAGAACTCCCCATAAAAATTTCAAAATATTTGGAGCTCGTTTAATAACTCAAATTGATTTTCCAAGTTAAATGATATTATTGGTACTAAAATGATTTTTAATAATTAAAATATAACTTAAAAATTATAAAAATTAGTTTTTGGAGTTCTCTGTGATGAGAGAAATTTTATAAAAATAAATTTGAAATTAAAATAAAAGTTTCGTTTCCAAACCTATTTTTAATATTTAAATAATTAAAAAATGATAAAAAAATCAAAAAAAATAATAAAATTCATGAAAATGTTCTAAATTTTTTCCTAAGCACTTAGGAACAATTGGAATATTTTTCCTAATTTTCTAAGTGAAGATATTAAATTTTGAACTTTAAAATAATTTTTAAAGGCTAAAAATGAATTTTCACAAACTAATCCTAAAAAACTCAAAGAAAAATTAGAAAAAATGTGAAATTTGTTTCTCTATGCCCTTTGACATCATAGAGATTTAATAAAAATATAAAAGGCAATTTTTCACACTTAAAATATTTTATAATTAATAAATACTCCAGAAGTTAAAATAATTCTTAAAATTCAAATATAATTTAATAAATCATGAAATTATGTCCCAATGCTTCTCTAGTTTAAGTCTACGTCTAGTAAAAATTTCAAGGGATTAGGCTTTGCCTTGGTCAACTTATGGAATTTTCTTTTAAAAATCCTATTTATACATTAAACTAAATATGTAAATTAAATTAAATTTTGAAAATCACATTTTTTCCTCTCGTGTCTTAATTTACCAATGAGTGTGGGATGAAAATTCCAAAGTCATTTGGAATAAATTTGATAAATTATGAAGCAATAGAGCCTTATGGGCAAAATGAAATTTTGAAAATTTAGTCTTAATTAACATTTAGGCTTAATTCCAGAAAGGGAAATGGGTAACCTTTGATCCTAATTAACATATTTGGATGATTGAAACAAAAGGGGATTAATTGGTAGAAACCCATCTCACTTTTGTTAATTAAGGATAAATTTGTAATTTCCTTAAATTATTAAAATTTGGAAGTCTAGTCAAATAAATGATCCTAGAATTAGGGGTATAATTTTGGGTGTTAATAACTCACTAATCAAATACCCCTATTTGATGTTCAAATTTCTTTCAAAAATGAATCATCATCACTTAAAATTCAATAACTTCCAAAATATATACTAAGACATCTACCAAAACTTTAAGGGCTTAGTAGTGACCTAGACTAAATAAAAAATGATTAAATGCGGATTACAAAAGTGAACATAATTAAAATTGAACTTCTTTAAAACACTACAAGCCCAAATTAAAAAGTTGGCTGAGTGCCTTGATAACATTAACTTGCCCCTTTTAAGGTTCTTCACCCACATAATTTACAAATTAAATCACAAATGATAATTACCCTACTCTCAGGGTTAATTGAAACATCATTGTTCATTGAGCATTAAATGTATTTATAAGATGGGTTATTCAACAACATAATAAGTTTAAATAAGCTCGAGACTTTTCACAATGCGGTGAGAGGGAAGCATGGACCTACTTCTTTCTCCAGACCTGTTGGATACCTCAGAGGTCTACTAAACTTAATATGTTTTGCTTAACAAAAATCATCCTTGATCAAATTAATAACGGCTCACCAAGATATGACATAGGGTTAGGTAGGCCACTAAAACTTTACTTTTCTGTTTCATATAAAATGCCCTAACATGCATTTTGAGTTTCAGGTGATGGAACGAGAAGACTCGTCAGGTACGCTTTTAAAGTTTACAGCGCCATCTTTCTTGTACTTTCATACTCTACTTTTAATGTTAACACAAACTTGCATGCTAAACAACAATGTCACCCTACATGAAAACTAAAACTGTTATGATAGCCACAAAACGAGCTTGCATGTTAAACAATGATGTCACCCTGCATGAAAACTAAAACTGCTAGGATAGCCATTGCTAAACAAAGATGTCACCCTACATGAAAACTAAAACCATCAGGATAGCCACATAACCATAATTTGCATGCTAAACAACAATGTCACCCTGTATGAAAACTAAAACCATCAGGATAGCCACACAACCATAAGATTGCATTTACTTGCATGTATGAAAACAACATAAACTTGCATGTTAACTATAACCATAACCCAAAACCAAAACTAAAATCAACCAAGATAAAATTCACCGCCACAACATTCTTTCTCATACTGTACTTTTATATCTGCAAATTTTCTTGCTAAACAACGACATCACCCTGCATGCCTGCAAATTTACATGCTAAACAAAGATGTCACCCTGCATGAAAACTAAAACCATCAGGATAGCCACGAGCTTGCATGTTAAACAATGATGTCACCCTGCATGAAAACTAAAACTGCTAGGATAGCCATTGCTAAACAAAGATGTCACCCTACATGAAAACTAAAACCATCAGGATAGCCACATAACCATAATTTGCATGCTAAACAACAATGTCACCCTGTATGAAAACTAAAACCATCAGGATAGCCACACAA
The DNA here is from genome assembly GCA_002079205.1 of Phalaenopsis hybrid cultivar. Taxonomy (NCBI): domain Eukaryota; kingdom Viridiplantae; phylum Streptophyta; class Magnoliopsida; order Asparagales; family Orchidaceae; genus Phalaenopsis; species Phalaenopsis hybrid cultivar. Next base: position 16,094 of record JXCR01124079.1, on the reverse strand, counting down.
CCATAAGATTGCATTTACTTGCATGTATGAAAACAACATAAACTTGCATGTTAACTATAACCATAACCCAAAACTACGAACTTGCATGCTAAACAACGATGTCACCCTCCATGAAAACTAAAACTACTAGGATAGCCGCAAAACAAAAATTAAAATCAACCAAGATAAAATTCACCGCCACAACATTCAAAATATAAAACAACTCAAAATTTAAGCACAAACATCACACAAAACAACAACTACAATTAAATTAAGACGTCTCTATCAGATGATCGGGAACACTNAATTATGGAACTCATTAAGTTGGGTTTAGTAAGTTCATTTGGACTAAGTGAATCCAATAGAATATAGTGATGCCGGAATGAGTGAACCGTAGGATCCTAACCGGTGTCCCTCTAATCAACTTTAATATGCCCTCATAAAAAATTAAAGAACTTCAACCATAGGGCCACCTGATTTGATATTATAACTTGACACACTAGTAACTCAAACTCGTCGCGGAAGGGAGCTTAGGTAGCTTGGTGGGCAGCACGACCATCTTCAACAGCAAAACCTATCTTCACCAGCTAAACCAATTTTGGTGGGCAGCACGACCATCTTCAACAGCAAAACCTATCTTCACCAGCTAAACCAATCTTCATTCGTGGGCAGCACGGCCATCTTCAACAGCAAAACCTGTCTTCCCCAGCTAAACCAATCTTCCTTAGCAGCACGGCCATCTTCAACAGCAAAACATGTCTTCCCCAGCTAAACCAATCTTCCTTCCTTATACACGACCATCTTCAACAGCAAAACCTGTCTTCCCCAGCTAAACCAATCTTCCTTCCTTAGATTTAAAACAACAAAGCCATAGGACTTCAAGGTTGCTTGCGNCCCACGATCTAAATGAAATTATGGAACTCATTAAGTTGAGTTTAGTAAATTCATTTGGACTTAGTGAATCTAATAGAAGATAGTGGTGTCGGAATGAGGGAACCATAGGATCTTAACCAGTGTCACTCTAATCAACTTTAATATCCCCCATAACATTTAAAGAACTTCAACCATAGGGTCATCAGATTTGACATCGTAACTTGAAACCCTAGAAAACTTAAACTCGTGACGGTAAGGAGCTTGGAGCTAGCACGGTGGGCAGCACAACCATCTTCAACAATAGAACATGTCTACACCAACTAAACCATTCCTTCTTTAGAATTAAATAACAAGCCATAGGATTTCAAGGTTATCTGCCTAGTACAACATAAATCCTCAACTCATCTTTAGGCCTTTGTACAACCATGTTGTATAATATAAGCCCTAACTAGTCTTAGAATTTCGAGGTTGTCGTTCATCACGACCTAAAACCTCACATCTTTCAAGCCATTTGTGTGATCGTTTCACATGAATGTAAGCCCTAATTAAATAAAATTGGAACGATGGAACACTGAAATATTTCTCCTCAAAACTGAAGCCAAACAATGAGATTGACCGGGAAGTCACCGAGGTTCTCCCCCGGATCCATGACATCCCCTAGTTCTTCCTCCATTGGATTCCAAAAATAATATGCTTAAAATTGGAGCCAATCCCTTTTCACACATCTTTGCCCAATCTCATTGAACAGTCCTATCCTTTAACCTCCTTGAAGATAATATATCCTGATTTTTATCTAGAGTTTTCTTAGGTGACTTCAGTCACTTAGGATGTAATTAACTATAGGGGTTTGCTCTTATAGGAAGTTTTTTCTGAACCCAGTTTAATATAAACCCTATTTAATTCTTCATATTAAATAGGGAAAATTGTGGGCAAATAAAATGATTTTGCAGACCAAACGGACGTCATATATTTCTCAGTTTATTTGATCAAGCCTCATCCTCAAGTCTTGTATTTATCCTTCGAGATAGTTACAGTTTGAGATACAACACTCTTTCATTTAAACTATGAAAAATATGGGGTCAGTTTGATTTCATATTTTTCTAAATATTAAAATGTCCTTCCGAAGCAGGCGATGAGATTTTGATTCCGGTGACCGACAGCTTCTTACGGGCAACTCCTCAACCAAAATAGCGCCAACACTTTTGGCAACTCTGCTGGGAAAAAGTTTCCCTTTCCATTTAAATCAGGAAAGTACTATCTTCATATATCCGTAAAGTGTCCATGTCACTCTTGGACCAAATGACTTTTCTTCTGTTGACATACTTTACCTATTTTTGTCTTCAGAAAGTACGGCGAACTCTATAGACTTCAGGATTGTCTGTTCAATCACCTTTGAACAAAGGTATTCAAGAGGCCATTAAGGGCTCTTTAAATGTTGATTTTGGGTCGCACCCCAATGGGTGTGTTGGTGGACTAGTTCCACCTAGGCATTTTATGCTTTTAAATGGATCCTGCACTGGGTCTTCACATCTCCCTTCCAAATCTGGCTTGCTATTTTGCAAATTAAATCAAATTGGTTGTGATGCGCGTGCTTTAAAATTTTCTTATATTAATTAAATTTTTTTTCTACTTTCAAATTACCTTTTTACTAAAAATTTTAAAATCCCAACAAACTAAATTAATCCGGTCTACAGACCAACCTCTGTAAATTTTTAGTGCTTGTACTAAAGATTATAAGATTTTGGCCATATAGCTAACCCCAAAAATTTCTGTTGTAAAGTTGTTGCAATGGTATACCCAACGCTGACTTTTTCCTGCAATTTGTCGACAAGCCATAAAGCCCGCAATGTTGCTCCCACCATTAACTTTGGAGCTGGATTTGAAGACCTCGAGGTTATCCTTGGGAAGGCTTCATTCGTCGTGATGAAAGTCACTGCTCCAAAAGTTCAGGAGCCGTCTGCTAAGTTCAACCTGAACTGTCTTCAGGTCTTCCCTTCCTATAAGAAAGCCAAGACAAGTGTTGTTGTGGCACCTACCAAGTCTACTGTCCCCACATCTGCTAAGGGGAAAGAAGTAATGATCATTGAAGATCCGACTGAGGAATTAGCTGTCTCGCTATCAGTATTCGAAACCGGGTCGGGTTTAAAGACTACACCACTAACTCAAACCCAAAAGAGAAACCATAGCAGAAGAGTTTGAATGGCTAATAAAGCTCAGACTCCTAAGGAAGTACCTACTGGTAAAGATCCTTACTGGGATGAGTCAGAATTAGCGGAAGCATTTCCACTTCTGCGGGGAAGTAGATTCCATCCTTTGATGGATACCAACTGGTACGAAAGTATCCAGAAGATTGTCACTGCATTACCATCACTTCATGGACAGGTTTTGGAGAGAAAGAAACATACCACTATCACCCGAGTTAGTTCAGTTTTTCAGAGATTAGCCGCCAAAGAAGATTGTTCAGTCAGTAAACTACTTAAACGAGTGGGACATGCAATATCCCCTCGCATGAAGAAAAAATTTTAAAGGACATCAGATCCGTCAAACAATCTCAAAAGTTAACTGAGGCTTTTCCTACTCGTATTCCCATCTAGTTCTACTTGGGAAGCAGAGTTGATATCGCTATTGTCACCACAAATTCCACCACTACGAGGACCACAGGCCATCGACCAGTTAAATCAAGACCTTGAAGAATTCTACCGAGCACACACCAATGAGGAATTCCTAAAATTTTAAAGGAAAAGATGAAAAAATTACCCGGTACCATAGCTGGTCTGCACCTTAAGGACCATACTTCTCCTCGACATACCGATGTTTCTTCTAGGACACTCCGTCCTGAGACATCATCGTCAAAGAAAAAGGTATGGATACCCAAGGTCGCTGTACCAATACAGTCCAGTAAGCCTGCAGGGCAAGATCATGGAATGAAGCCAGGGTTTGAAGTATCTGACATTATCGCAGCAATTGCCAGTGAAATGGAAGAACAAGAGGAGGAGGTCCAGCAGGGTCCTTCAGATGTTAGAACAATAAAAGATTCAATGATCGAAGAAAAAGTTTAAAAGCTCAGGGCCAACATTTTTGAGTTGGCTTGGGAACACAAAGTTTCCATCGACTACAATGATGAAGATTTTGACTATAATGATTACTTCAAAGAGGATTTCATGGATGTCTATGTCATTGAAATTAGACCAGTGACATCTGCGTGTGAGGCTCAACCTCTCGTTAAAAGTAATGTTGTGAATGAGTTGCGTAGGGCAATTCTCCTAGAGGATGAGCAAGTCAGTCAACTGAAGAATAGGATAGAAGAGATTACTACAGCCAAGACTGCCATGGCCACCATTCAAGGGTAATCACAAGCACCGTAACTAACATCTCCAGATGTCAACCAACCGGAGATAATACACATTACAGATTGAAGAAGAGAAGTTTCCTTGGTATATAGAGATGAGCAACAAAAGAAGGATTCTCCATCGAGTGCCACACCAAAGAAATAATTTAAGCAAATGGTTGAGCAAGTTCAGGAGGCCTTAATCCAATTTAAGGGTAGTACGTTGATTCTAAAGGGTAGGCCTTATCCGGAGGAATTCAATGTCGTACCCTTCCCCAAGGGTTTCGTGGCCCAAAATTTAAAATATTTGATGGGACTGGAAATCCCAAACAATATATAGCACACTTTTGGGCCAGTTGTGATAACACAAGGAATATTGAAGTCTTACTCTTCCAGCAGTTCGTCAGCAGCTTGTCACGGGTCGTTGACCTCACTTTTGGTTGAGGTTCAGTTTTTCCTCTTTAGTAGCCTAAGGTCTAGCCATATGACTTGACCTCACTTTTGGTTGAGGTTCAGTTTTTCCTCTTTAGTAGCCTAAGGTCTAGCCATAGTGACCTCATTTTTGGTTGAGGTTTAGTTTTTCCTCTTTAGTAGCCTAAGGTCTAGCCATAGGACCTCACTTTTGGTTGAGGTTTAGTTTTTCCCTTTTAGTAGCCTAAGGTCTAGCCATAAGATTTTCTTATTGCCTATTCTTAGAAAACTAGATCTGGTTTGTGTGCTTGCCCAACACACCCCACCTATTGGGGGTCCATTTATTGACCTCACTTTTGGTTGAGGTCTCCTCTTTAGTAGCCTAAGGTCTAGCCATAGGACTTTCCTATTGACTATTCTTAGAAAACTATCTTTAGTAGCCTAAGGTCTAGCCATAGGACTTTCCTATTGACTATTCTTAGAAAAATAGACTTTAGTAGCCTAAGGTCTAGCCATAGGATTTTCCTATTGACTATTCTTAGAAAACTAGAAAAACCACCCTCACCACTAGAAATTCCAAACTCGTCTCTACTCAACTTGAACTTCCACATGTTGGTTTCAACCACTAAATACTTAGTAGGTGGGGTCATTATGGGGGAAACTCAAGATGAGTCACCCTTAGGACTGCTGGACCTTAAGGTTGACCCTAGGTGTTGGTCTGGAGCCGAGGCACTCACTACACTTATCTTCAACCACAATCACTCACAACCCTGAACTAAAATTTCAAGCCTAAGTCCCTTGATCTTTTTTGGGATACTCATGTAGATGGTCCCCTAAACCTACCAGCCCAAGGGCTATGGTTTGGCTAAGACCACTATGTAGAGGACCCAAAATGGGGTCCCATTGGTCCATGGCTTGTTGGTGATGGTTGGTACCTCAACTCTACCAAAATACCCATCTTGCCCTTTTACCCTTAAAACATCCCCAAATTACCAAAATACCCCCTCTTGGGCCCAAAATCTCAAAAATTCAAAAATTCCTATAAAATCTCAATAAATCCCAAATATTCTAAATTTCATTTCTCTCAACTACCACATGACACAATTTGGCCAATTTGACCATTTTAACCAAAATCCCCAAATTTACCTTTAAAAACCTAAATTTCCCCAAATCCAACACAAATGTCCATCAATTTGATCTCAATTGGCCCCAATTCCAAACCTAAACTCAAATTCACTATTGATATGACAAATATAGACCAAATCCAAGCTTAATTAGGCCATCATTTAAGCTCAATTTTGATTTAACCCCAATTTTGACCATATGACTTAATCTTACCAAATTGAACCGATAGCCTAGTCAATTGGCCCCAATTGATGTTAAAAAATCTTCATAACCTTCCTACCCATCAAAATCAACCATCAATTGGCCTTGGTGAAGTCTCAAATCCCTTTGATTTTGGCCTAAACCCAAAATTCCCAAATTTAGTCCCCAAATTTCATCCAATTGATGGCCTTAACCGCCAAATGACATCCAATTCATGTTGAAAACTCTTCATGAGGTCCCTATTGACCATTTACAATAATCAATTTGAACTTAGCCCAAGGCTAACCCAAGCAAGACCCAAGCCTAGCCCAACATGACCAAATTGCCTAAGACACAAAATTCTCTCAGTTGTTCCTTATGATCATCTACACTAAATGCAACATTTATTTGGGCTAATTGACATGGTTAACCTAGCCCAAACCCAAGTTTTGGTCATTTTGACCCACTTGGACCCATGCACTAAATGTGACCTAACCACCCTAAAGTCACCAAATTAACTCCATCATAGCCATTAGTTGGACTTAGTGACCAGTACAAACACCATGAAATCACCTAAATCAAGCCATGGACCAAAGGTCCATAAAATCAATGGATATTACTTCCAAAAATGTATGTGCTTAAGATATCTTTACCAAAATTAGGTATTCTTACACTAAATTGCTGTAACATATTCCCCTGGGTTTCCTGAGCTCCTAGCCACCTCCCCCTAGCTGACTGGCCAGCCTAGTGCCAGAAAAGCTCAAAACCGAGAGCCACCCCCATGGCACCTCACCCAAATCAAACCTAGAGGCCAGCTCAGCTAAACCAATTGATGGAGCTCCTATGCCCTCCACTTAAGAAACATAATGCACCCAAGATTATGCCCTGAGAGCCATTCCCATGGCCATTTTTATAAATACTCACCTCTACGGCAATAGGAGGTGTGCTAAAATTTCCTTAGTGAGGCCTCTCCAAACTTCACACAGAGCTTCCCTAAGATCCCCTCAGTGCATTCCAACCATTTTCCCTCGCCAATTCCCATTGGCGGAGCTCAATTTTGAGCTTGGAACATTGCCGGAAACCATGACAGAATTAACTGTACCCACACATTCACAATAGTGAAAGAAGCTAAAGCTCCATAAAATCCCCCTTCCACAGAGCCTCTACCATAGTTATAGACCAACACCCAAATCCGTTCGTGATCGAATTCATACATAGGCCTTACACCAAGACCAGAGACTTAATCCCTAACCTCGTTAGATCATAATGAATGTGTCAAGACCCTCTAATCAAAGCTTCACTTCTCAGAGCAAAGGTATAAACCCTTACATCCCGAGCCTATTTTGATTCTTCCATTTAATAAGGCTTAATTTAATTGCATGATTATCATATGGATGTGTTCGTCTCACTTAGACGAGTCCATAGGACCAAACCCGAGGTGATTTGGTTGAGTCTAGGTTGAGATCTTAGGGCATAGACGGTCACGGGATCATTCTATCAGGGACAATGACGAATAGTCGTTTGATCAAGCGTGTATCAAATGGACGGAGGAGATCGAGCTAGATAACGCTTTGGAGCATACACAGTGGGATGTGTGGCTACTGGCGCGGACGGTGACATTAAATAGATGCGCGTCGCGTAGAGTTTCAGAGTTTCCTATGATCTAGTCAGCACGAGCAGTTTAAATAGAAAAATAAGGCTTTTTCTAAACTTCAAAAATCCATAATTTTGTGTAGAAAAATCACAAAAATAAAATAAAAATATCCACGTGCTCGGTGAATAGAGGAGAATAATGTGGAATAAATTTCAAGTCTATTTGATGCATAAAATATTTTTAATTAATTAAACATTATTTAGGATCATTTGATTCTCCATGCATATTGATATATCAACTTGGCTTGAAATTTTGGCATGTTGTAGCCTCTGTCAAGGGAAACATCCTCTGATTTTTCCAAAGTTAAAGGAGGTTCTTATATGGAGAGTTTCAAGTTCTTGCACATTATTTCCTTAAAATAATCATGGAAATTAGCATATTGATTAGAAATTTCTAAGAACATTTTGGAAGGTCCACCATGACCAGAGAAGCTTTTGGAAATAATTTCATTGGTCAACTCATTTAAAATGCCTTAAATATTACAAACACTAAATCACTAAAACAATTAATTTTGGAAAATATAAACATTTAAATGACTTGATTTTTAATCTCCACTATGTTTAATGATCCAGAGAACTCACTATAAAAATTTTAAAAATATTTTGAGTTCATTTGGTAACTTAAATTAATTTTTAAAGATAAATACCACTTTTGACACTTAAATGATTTTTAAAAAATCAAAGTACAACTCAAAAAATTATGAAACATAGTTTTTTGAGTTCTCTGTGATCACGGACATTTTATAAAAATAAAATAATATTTAGAATAAAAACTTGATCTTTTGTCTATTTTAAATATTTAAAATAATTAAAAATTCATAAAAAACACAAAAATAACAAAATTCATGTAAATGTTCTAAATTGCTTCCTCATCACTTAGGAACAATTAGAATATTTTTCCTGATTTTCTAAATAAAAATATTTAATTTCAAAGCTTAAAAATAATTTTTTAAAGGCAAAAAATGAGTTTTCACTAAAATTATTCCAATAAATAAAAGGAAAATCAGAAAAATATGAAATTTGCTCCTTGGGTTCTCAAACCTCAGAGTGATTTTTCAAAGACATAAAACTTAATTTTCATCATTTAAAACATTTTATTTTTATTAAATAACCCAAAACATAAAATAATTTTGATAAATCACAGAGAATTCAAAAAGATATGAAATTTAGTTCAAAGACTTCTCTGGTCTAGTCCACCTCTAGTAAAAATTTTTAAGGGATTAGAATTTACCTTGGTCAAGTTAGGAATTTTCTTTGAAAAATCCTATTTTTGCATTAAAAAAATTATATAAAATAAATTAAATTCTTAAAAATCACATTTTATCCTCTGATGTCTTAATTGACCCATGAGTGAGGTAGGATAAAAATTTCAAAGTCATTTGAATTGAATTTGACAAATTATGAAGTGTTAGAGCCTTATGGGAAAATGTGTAATTTTGTAAATTTAGCCTTAATTAGCATTCAGGATTAAGTCAAGGAGGGAAATGGGCAACCTCTGATCTTAATCAATTTATTTGATGTTTAGAACACAATGGGTTAATTGGTAGAAACCAATCTCACTTTCTTAATTAAGTTAATAAATTTATAAATTATTAAAATTTGGAAGTTTATTAAAATTAAATGATCCTGGACTTAGGGCTATGACTTTTGAAGTCAATAATTAATCAATTTAATACCTTTATTTTGATTTTCAAATAAGATCCAAATCATGAATCATGACCACTTAAAGCTTAACATTTTCAAAACTAATTAAGGCACTCACCTAGACGTTAAGGGCTTAGTGGTGACTTAAGCTAAATCAAAATTGACTAAATGAGGATTAGAGAAATAAACATAACATAATCAAACATCCTTGAAACACCACTAAGCCTAAAAAAGTTTGGCTAAGTGTTCAGGTTACACCAACTTGCCCTTTGAGGGAATTCACTCACATAATTTTCAAATTAAATGATAAATGATAATTACCCCTTTCTTAGGGATAATTCAGACATCAATGTTCATAGAGCATTAGAAGTATTCACAGGATGAACCATTAAGCAACATAATAAGTTTAAATGGACTCAAGGCTTTTCACCAGTTGGTGAGAGGGAGGCATGGACCTGCTTCCTCCTCCTAACTTGTTGGATACCTCAGAGGTCTATTAAACTTAATATACTTTATTCAATGAAATTATCCTTAATTAAACTTTTAAGGACTCACCAAAATACAACATAGACTTAGGAAAACCACCGGAAATTTACTTTTCCTGCACTTCATAAATGCCCTCACATGCATTTTTAAGTTTCAGGTTGTAGAACGAGAAGACTCGTCAGGTACGCTTTTACATTTTATAATAATGTATTTCTTGTGCCCTTTTCCTTACATGCTTTATTCTTAAGTTGTTTCTTTTTTATACTTGCATTTACCTACATTTATAAAAACAACATAAACTTGCATGTTAACCAAAACCAAAACTAAAATCAACCAAGATAAAATCTACCGCCACAACATTCAAAATATAAAACAACTCAAAATTTTATCACAAACATCACACAAAACTACAATTGCAACTAAATTAAAAAGTCTCTATCGGATGATCGGGAATTCCTCGGAGGAGGTAACCTACGGTTGCTAACGAGGCTTCCCATAAATGAAATTATGGAACTCATTAAGTTGGGTTTAGTAAGTTCATTTGGACTAAGTTAATCCAATAGAAAATAGTGGTGCCGGAACAAGGGAACCGTAAGATCCTAGCCGGTGTCGCTCTAATCAACTTTAACATGCCCCCATAAAATTTAAAGAACTTCAACAACAGGGCCACCTGATTTAACTTTATAACTTGACACATTAGAAAACTCAAACTCGTCGCAGTAGGGAATTTGGAGCTAGCATGGTGGGCAGCACGACCATCTTCAACAGTAAAACCTGTCTTCTTCAACTAAACCAAGCTTTCTTCCTTAGATATAAACAACAAAAGCCATATGACTTCGAGGATGCTTGCTTATGTAATGTAAATCCTCACCTTATCTTTAGGCCTTTGTATGGCCCTGTTATACAGTATAAGCCCTAACTTATCTTAGGATTCTGAGGTTGTCGTTTATCGCGACCTAAATCCTCACATCTTCCAAGCTATTTATGTGATCGTTTCACACGAATGTAAGCCCTAACTAATGAAATTGGCAGGATGAAACACTTAAATTTTTCTCCTCAAAACTGAAGCCAAACATTAGGATAGCTTGGGAAGTCACCGAGGTGCTCCTCTGGATCAATGACATCCTCTAGTTCTTCCTCCTTTAAATTCTACAATAAAATGTTCTAAATTTGAACCAATCCCCTTTCATACTTCTACGTTCAAACTCATTGAAAAGTCTCCTTTGAAATTCCTTGAAGATAATATTTCCTGATTTTTATCGAGAGTCTTCTTAAGTGACTTCGGTCATTTAAGATATAATTAACTATAGGGGATTGCCCTTATAAGAAGCATGTCTGAACCCAGCTTAATATAAACCCTATTTAATCCTTTATATTAAATAGG
>JXCR01124076.1:97732-118926 GCA_002079205.1 Phalaenopsis hybrid cultivar | reverse complement strand
AGTGCATGAAGTTGGTATCCATGAAGGTGCTGCCTATTACGTGCCTCGAAAGAGGATTGTATTCTCCGATGAAGTTTCACAAACAAAGATGAAGATTCAGAAGAATCACAAAGAGGAGGCCATTCAACCCCTCTTCAGCAATCTTCCTCCACTCCCTTACAACGAGTTGGTGAAGGATCTTTTAGCTCACGCACCTGAGGTTGAGGCTGGGGATGTGGACGAGGAAGGATCAATTTAATTGTTGAACAGACTAGGCCAACCATCAACATTGGTTATTAAGATAGTTTTAAAGAGGAGATAATGTTGATAAGACGGAAGAGACCTCAGTACAAGATATCCTTAGAAGATACAGAAAAGAATTAATATTAAACAATGTATGATCGGATAAACCACTATGTAAATGCTATGGTCGTTACTCCAATTCTCCCTCAAATGGTTGAGAGTTTAGAGGTCAAGGAAGTCCGCAGTGTTGGTTCAAAGCTGATCAAATTTTACAGTGCTTCTACCATTCCTGAGCTTGAAAAACATGTAAATTTGGATGATGATTCTAATGAATTAATGGTGTTGCCTTCTGGTTACTTCTCGAATTGTATTCAAAAGTTAATTCAACAGGGACACTTACTAAAACAAATGCCAAAAGATAAATTTTGAACTTTTTGAAAAACTATGGAATGGTAAAAGTCAAACAGTCAACTCAAAACAAGGTCTCAAATTTGGTACAGTCGGACTAGTCAAAGATTCTGAATTTTGCATGGTTGTTACTGGTGAGTCAGAAGAGGATTTCCTCGATATAAAGGATGAATCTACTGATCAACCAATAGAAGATGCTCTGCCAGAATTTGAGGAAATTAAATCTACTGTTGATGAATTGAAAGAGATTAACCTTGGGACTAAGAACGACCCCAGCCTACGTTTATAAGTTCTCTACTTAATGACGAAGAATCTGTAAAATTGATCAAACTATTAACAAAATTCAAAGATTGCTTTGCATGGTGCAACGATGAAATGCCAGGACTGTTAGAAAAGGTTGCAGTACATAAACTCAGGGTGGGCAACAATATAACCCCAGTAAAACAAGCTCCCAAGTGAATGCGCCTCAAAATAGAGCAATAAGTCATCGTCGGAGTGAAGAAATTAATAGATGCCAACTTTGTAAAATAAGAATAATACCCCACGTAGTTAGCTAAAATTGTACCTATTAAGAAGAAAAATGGACAANCTACTTAATGACGAAGAATCTGTAAAATTGATCAAACTATTAACAAAATTCAAAGATTGCTTTGCATGGTGCTACGATGAAATGCCAGGACTGTTAGAAAAGGTTGCAGTACATAAACTCAGGGTGGGCAAGAATATAACCCCAGTAAAACAAGCTCCCAAGTGAATGCGCCTCAAAATAGAGCAATAAGTCATCGTCGGAGTGAAGAAATTAATAGATGCCAACTTTGTAAAAGAAGAATAATACCCCACGTAGTTAGCTAAAATTGTACCTATTAAAAAGAAAAATGGACAGATCCAAGTTTGTTTTGACTTCAGAGATTTGAACAAGGCATGTCCAAAAGACGAGTTTCCACTACCTATACTAGAGTTGATGGTGGATATCGCTTCAACACATGAAATTTTCTCCTTCATGGACGAATCATCGGGATTCAACCAAATTAAGATGGCTCCTGAGGATGGAGCACTTACAGCATTCAAAACACCAATTGAAATTTTCTGCTACAGAGTGATGTCGTTCGACCTAAGGAACGCTGCAACAACGTATCAGCGTTCAATGATGAAGAATTTTGACAAACTCATTCCAAACCAAGTAGAATGCTACGTGGATGATTTGGTCCTCAAAAGTAAACAAAAAATAGACCATTTATACGATTTGAGGATCATGTTTGAACGGTTACGAAGATATGACCTTAAAATGAATCCCTTAAAGTGCGCCTTTGGCATTACCTCCGGGAAATTTCTGGGATTCGTTGTCCGTCATCGGGGAATTGAGATCGAACCGGATAAGCTTAAAGCTATCTTGGAAATGCCTCCTCCTAAAACTTTGAAAAAACTAGTTCCNCTTACAGCATTCAAAACACCAATTGAAATTTTCTGCTACAGAGTGATGTCGTTCGACCTAAGGAACGCTGCAGCAACATATCAGCGTTCAATGATGAAGAATTTTGAAAACCTCATTCCAAACCAAGTAGAATGCTACGTGGATGATTTGGTCATCAAAAGTAAACAAAAAATAAACCATTTATACGATTTGAGGATCATGTTTGAACAGTTACGAAGATATGACCTTAAAATGAATCCCTTAAAGTGCGCCTTTGGCATTACCTCCGGGAAATTTCTGGGATTCGTTGTCCGTCATCGGGGAATTGAGATCGAACCGGATAAGATTAAAGCTATCTTGGAAATGCCTCCTCCTAAAACTTTGAAAAGACTAGTTCCTTGATTAGAGGAAAATATGTTGAGATTTTCATACCTATTTTATACTGTTTTTGATGATATTGCACTTTAAAGAATGGTATTTTTTATGTTTTGTTGCAGGAATGATGAATTAGGGTCATTGGAGACAAAAGATGCAAAAGGGAGCGAATTTGGAGCGAAAAGGACCAAAATGTGAAGAATTGAACTAGGGCGCCAACGGCGCCATNTTTTTGATGATATTGCACTTTAAAGAATGGTATTTTTTATGTTTTGTTGCAGGAATGATGAATTAGGGTCATTGGAGACAAAAGATGCAAAAGGGAGCGAATTTGGAGCGAAAAGGACCAAAATGTGAAGAATTGAACTAGGGCGCCGACGGCGCCATCGACCCTGCCGACGGTGATATTTTCCCGAGACTCCAAAATTAATTAATTAAGAAGGTCCGCCGACGGCGCCCTTGAGGCCACCTTTGGTGAGCTCGGAGGTTATGACCAATCAAGCTTTGGATAAGGACAAATTTTGAAGGTATNACGGTGATATTTTCCCGAGACTCCAAAATTAATTAATTAAGAAGGTCCGCCGACGGCGCCCTTGAGGCCACCGTTGCTGAGCTCGGAGGTTATGACCAATCAAGCTTTGGATAAGGACAAATTTTCAAGGTAGGCTTATTCAACTCTTGGAAAAGCTAATCCACAACTTTAACAGAAGATTTTGGCCGAAAATTGAGAAGACTCTGGAGTTCTTGGAGGTTAGAAAGGTTCCATTAGTGTTTGCTAGAGTGTAAAAATTGTGAGGAACNGAAGATTTTGGCCGAAAATTGAGAAGACTCTGGAGTTCTTGGAGGTTAGAAAGGTTCCATTAGTGTTTGCTAAAGTGTAAAAATTGTGAGGAATTCTTCGAGAGATTGTAAGAGTGGAGAGAAAGTGAGAGATTTCTTCCTACTTGTTGCTTTCAAGAGGAATTTTTTTTGTTATAAAGGAAGGAAGAGATTATGAGGAACTTCGAGGAGTTTTCTTGTGGACAAATTAGAGATAAGTTTATTTATTTTTGTAGTTTGTATGACTGTGATTTTATATATGAATTTCAAGTTTTGTTTNTCTTCGAGAGATTGTAAGAGTGGAGAGAAAGTGAGAGATTTCTTCCTACTTGTTGCTTTCAAGAGGAATTTTGTTTGTTATAAAGGAAGGAAGAGATTATGAGGAACTTCGAGGAGTTTTCTTGGGGAGAAATTAGAGATAAGTTTATTTATTTTTGTAGTTTGTATGACTGTGATTTTATATATGAATTTCAAGTTTTGTTTNGAAATTTGGGGACTTAGCAAATTTGGGGCTAAATTTGGGGATTTTGGATTTAGGCCAAAATCAAATGGATTTAAGGCTTCACCAAGGACAATTGATGATTTNAGCAAATTTGGGGCTAAATTTGGGGATTTTGGATTTAGGCCAAAATCAAATGGATTTGAGGCTTCACCAAGGATAATTGATGATTGATTTTGATGTAAAGTAATGTTATAAATATTTAGCAACATTAATTGGGGCCAATTTACTAGGCTATGGGTTCAATTTAATGAGATTAGGTAATATGGTCAAAATTGGGGTTTTGACCTAAATCAAAATTGGGCTCAAACCATGGGCCAATTAAGCTAGAATTTGGTTTAACTTGGCCATATCAAAAGTGAATTTGAGTTTAGGATTTGATTTTGGGTCAAATGAGGTCAAATTGATGGACATTTGGGTTGAATTTGGGGAAATTTGGGCCCTCAAAGGTAAATTTGAGGATTTTGGTAAAAGATGGTTAAATTGGCCAAATTGTATCATTNGGGTTTAGGTCATGACAGACGACAACCTCGGAATCCTAAGGTGAGTTACGGCTTATATTGTGTTGTAGGGCTATACAAAGGCCTAAAGGTAAGGTGAGGATTTACGTTGCATAAGCAATCAACCTCGAAGTCCTATGGTTTTGATGTTTAAGTCTAAGGAAGGAAGATTGGTTTAGCTGGGGAAGACAGGTTTTGCTGTTGAAGATGGCCGTGTTGCCCACCATGCTAGCTCCAAGCTCCTTGCCGCGATGAGTTTGAGTTTTCTAGTGTGTTAAGTTGTGATGTCAAATCAGATGGTCTTATGGTTGAAGTTCTTTAAATTTTATAGGGGCATATTAAAGTTGATTAGAACGACACCAGTTAGGATCCTACAATTGCCTTATTTCGAAACGACTATTTATTGGATTCACTTAGTCCAAATGAATTTACTAAACTCAACTTAATGAGTTCCATAATTTCAGTTAGACCGTGAGAAACTTCGTTAGCAACCGTAGGTTACCTCCTTTGAGGAATTTCAAATCATCCGGTAGAGACATCTTAATTTAGTTGCAATTGTAGTTTTGTATGATGTTTGTGATTAAATTTTGAGTTTTTTTGTACTTTAAATGTTGTGGGGGTGAATTTTATCTTAGTTGTTTTTAGTTTTGATTTTGGGTTTGGTTTTGGTTTTGTGGCTATCCTCATAGTTTTAGTTTTCATGCTTGGTGGCGTCGTTGTCTAACATGCAATTTTGTAGATATAAAAGTATAGTATGAAAGTACAAGAAAGACAACGCTAAAAATTATAAAAGTGTACCTTGCGAGTCTTCTCGTTCCACCACCTGAAACTTAAAATGCATGTTAAGGCAGTTTTAATGAAACAGGGAAGTAAAATCTTAACGACCTATCTAACCCTAAGTCACATCTTTGTGGGTCCTTAGGAGTTTAGTTAAGTATGATGTTGCCACGAAAAAATATATTAAATTGAGTAGATCTTTGAGNCTTTTCACTTTGATCTTAATTTACTTTCAATCTGGCGAATTGATTTGTTAAAATATGTTGAGTTTTCCAACTAAAGTGAAGATTACATCCAAGATTCAGGGAGCTCAAAGCCCTTGGAAGTTGGGTGCAAATAAATAGGGAAATAATATTATCGGGCATAAAATTGGAGATTCTAGAGTGACATACTAAAATCCCCAATTCGGTCCTATCGTTTGGGTGTTGAAGTGTAGATGTTAGCCCTTATGCGAAGGGAATGTGGGAGCTCCGAAGTGAGAGTCTATATCCTCCCAGCCTAGCCGTCGATTCAGGNGCATAAAATTGGAGATTTTAGAGTGACATACTAAAATCCCCAATTTGGTCCTATCGTTTGGGTGTTGAAGTGTAGATGTTAGCCCTTAAGCGAAGGGAATGTGGGAGCTCCGAAGTGAGAGTCTGTATCCTCCCAGCCTAGCCGTCGATTCAGTAAATAAGCGAACGATTAGTCAATGTTCTTTATGCCTGGACCAAAAGGTAAAGAATAGGAATGCTCGTATTTTGCACAATATAATTTGAACTAATTCACTCTATCCATGCACTATAATTTCTTGACAAGGAGTAGGATGCTTTCTTATATATTGAATATCACATTCGTACCTTCATTAGTATATTTAGTTATTTAATAGTTAAAATTACATATTTATTTCAATTGCCTATTAGTTACAGATAAGCAAATTGAACTTCGTTGTTGTGATTAAAGTATTGGTTTTCTAAAACCATAGTTTGTAGTTTAATCTTACTCCCTTTGGGATCGATATCTAGGACTCTATTAGAGCCCTATATTACTTGAGTGATATGTATACTTACGTTGATAAGTGTGACTTTACAATTATTGAATATTTATTACGTCCATATTTATCAAATCTATAACTGATATTAAGTTTTGGTACAGCTGCTGAGGAATTAAATCTTTTAGCAGCAGTACTAAATAGTTATATTTTTAAGCATATATAAAGTCGCGGTCATTCCTTCCAAGGGAAGTTGGCATATCTGAGATGCTTTATTTCTAATCTCTCAGGTAGATGTCAACCTTTCTCGGCATTAATTAAAAAAAAATGCCAAATTTGTTTGGGAAGAGAAATGTAGCGGACCGTCGAGGACGTTAAATAATATTTAATGACACCTCATATCTTGGCAGCCCCTATCCCAAGGAAACCCTTAATACTTTATACCGCAGCCCTAGACGACTCTCTTGGAGCCCTCTTAGCCCAAGTCAATGATGAGGTTAGGGAAAATACGCTCTACTACTTGAGTCATCACCTATTACCGACGGTAATAAGGTATCCACCTATTGAGAAGCATTGTCTGACATTGATTTTTGTCGCCCAAAAACTTAGAAATTACATGCTTTCTTATAAGATTACCCTAATCTCAAAAGTTAATCCATTGCAATATTAGATGACCCGACCAACACTCTCCGGATGTCTAGTAAGATGGTCAATGATCTTATTACAATTTGATATAACTTTTGTTCCCCTCCATGCTATCAAGGGACAGATACTAGCAGACTTTCTCGCTGCACCCTCACTGCCAGCTGGGTCCACTCTCAAGGATGAGTTAATAGATGAGAAAATATTACAAATGGAGTTATCCAGTGCGCAACGCTGAGAGATGCACAGCGAAGGAGCTTTGTCAACCCAGAAAGATAAAGGATCAGACACAGTTATACCAAGAAAAGCAAGAATTGGTTTGATCTTTATCACACCAGCGTTGGCGCTATGTTTGGGTTTTTTGATGGTGGTGTTGCCCGTAAGAAGCTTTCGGTCACCGGAATCAAAATCCTGTCGCCCGCTTCGGAAGGACGTCGAAGTTTAGGAAAGTATGAAATCAAGCTGACCTCATATTGTTTATATTTTAAATGAAATAGCACTTTACCTCAAATCCTGNTCAAAATCCTGTCGCCCGCTTCGGAAGGACGTCGAAGTTTAGGAAAGTATGAAATCAAGCTGACCTCATATTTTTTATATTTTAAATGAAATAGCACTTTACCTCAAATCCTATGTCTATCCAGAAGGATAAACACAAGACTTGAGCATGAGGCTCGATCAAATAAACTAAAAAAAAGTATGACATCCGTCTGGTCTGCGAAAAGTTTATATTTGTCGACAAGTTCCCCTATTTAAAATAAACGATTAAATAGGGTTTCTTTTCGGACATGCTTCATATAAGGGCAAGCCCCTATAGTTAATTACATCTTAAATGACCGAAATCACTTAAGAATACTCTCGATAAAAGTCAAGAAACATTATCTTCAAGGAGTTTTAAAAAGATAGGACTCTTGNTAAATGACCGAAATCACTTAAGAATACTCTCGATAAAAATCAAGAAACATTATCTTCAAGGAGTTTTAAAAAGATAGGACTCTTGAATGAGAACAGATGTAGAGGTGTGAAAGGGGATTGGTTCAAATTTGGAACATTTTGTTGTAGAATTTGAAGGAGGAAGAACTAGGGGATGTCATGGATCCAGAGGAGAACCTCAGTGACTTCCCAAGCTATCTTAATGTTTGGCTTCAATCCTATCAATATTATTAGTTAGGGCTTACTTTTGTGTGAAACGACGACACAAATAACCTGAAAAATGCGAGGGTTTAGGTCATGACAGACGACAACCTCGGAATCCTAAGGTGAGTTACGGCTTATATTGTGTTGTAGGGCTATACAAAGGCCTAAAGGTAAGGTGAGGATTTACGTTGCATAAGCAATCAACCTCGAAGTCCTATGGCTTTGATGTTTAAGTCTAAGGAAGGAAGATTGGTTTAGCTGGGGAAGACAGGTTTTGCTGTTGAAGATGGCCGTGTTGCCCACCATGCTAGCTCCAAGCTCCTTGCCGCGATGAGTTTGAGTTTTCTAGTGTGTTAAGTTGTGATGTCAAATCAGATGGTCTTATGGTTGAAGTTCTTTAAATTTTATAGGGGCATATTAAAGTTGATTAGAACGACACCAGTTAGGATCCTACAATTGCCTTATTTCGAAACGACTATTTTTTTATTGGATTCACTTAGTCCAAATGAATTTACTAAACTCAACTTAATGAGTTCCATAATTTCAGTTAGACCGTGAGAAACTTCGTTAGCAACCGTAGGTTACCTCCTTTGAGGAATTTCAAATCATCCGGTAGAGACATCTTAATTTAGTTGCAATTGTAGTTTTGTATGATGTTTGTGATTAAATTTTGAGTTTTTTTGTACTTTAAATGTTGTGGGGGTGAATTTTATCTTAGTTGTTTTTAGTTTTGATTTTGGGTTTGGTTTTGGTTTTGTGGCTATCCTCATAGTTTTAGTTTTCATGCTTGGTGGCGTCGTTGTCTAACATGCAATTTTGTAGATATAAAAGTATAGTATGAAAGTACAAGAAAGACAACGCTAAAAATTATAAAAGTGTACCTTGCGAGTCTTCTCGTTCCACCACCTGAAACTTAAAATGCATGTTAAGGCAGTTTTAATGAAACAGGGAAGTAAAATCTTAACGACCTATCTAACCCTAAGTCACATCTTTGTGGGTCCTTAGGAGTTTAGTTAAGTATGATGTTGCCACGAAAAAATATATTAAATTGAGTAGATCTTTGAGGTATTCAATAGATCTAGAGAAAGAGACAGGTTCGTGCTACTCTCTCGCTGCTTGGTGGAAAATCCCGAGTTCTTTCAAACTTATTATGTTGCTTAATAAGTCTTCCTGTAAATACCCTTAATGCTTAGTGAACATTGATGTCTAAATTATCCCTAAGAATAGGGTGATTATCACTTGTGATTCGATTTAAGAATTATGTGGGTGAAGACCCTTAAAAAGGCAAGTCAGTGTTGTTGGAACACTTAGCAAAATTTTAACCCTAATCCGGCTTGTAGTGTTTTAAAGATGTTTTAATTTTCATTGATATTTACTTTTCTAATCCTCATTTAATTGAAACTTGATTTATCCTAAGTCACTACTAAGCCCTTAAAACTTAGGTGAGTGTCTTAATGAGCTTTAAAAAGTTCTAGTCTTAGGTGATCATGATTCATGATTTGAATCATATTTGAATATCCAAATAGGGGTATTAAATTGATTAACTATTGACTTCAAAAGTCATACCCCTAAGTCTTAGATTCATTTTATTTTAATAAACTTCCAAATTTTAATACTCTAGAAATTTATTAACTTAATTGAGAAAGTAAGGTTGTTTTCTACCAATTAACCCCTTGTGTTTTAAACATAAAAAAAATTGATTAAGATCAGAGGTTACCCATTTCCCTCTTTAAATTAAGCCTAAATGTTATTTAAGGCTAAATTTCCAAAATTACACACTTGCCCCTAAGGCTCTATCACTTCACAATTTGTCAAATTCAATTCAAATGACTTTGAAATTTTTATCCTACCTTGTTCATGGGTCAATTAAGACATGAGAGGAGAAAATGTGATTTTTTAAAGTTTAATTTAATTTATATAATTATTTTTATGCAAAAATAGGATTTTTCAAAGAAAATTCCTAACTTGGCCAAGAGAAAGAGCGAGGTGGACTTAGACCAGAGGAGTCTTTGGACCAAATTTCATGATTGTTTTAATTTTATGTGAATTTTAAGAATTATTTTAAATTCTAGGGTATTTATTAAATAAAAAATATTTTAAATGGAGAAAGTTAAGTTTTGTACTTTTAAAAAGTCTCCCAGAGGTCAAAGTACTCAGAGGAGAAGATTTTATTTTTTTTTCTAAATTTTATTTGATTTATTGGAATTATTTTAATAAAAATTCACTTTTAGCCTTTAAAAATCATTTTTAGGCTTTAAAATTCAATAACTTTATTTAAAAAATCAAGAAAAAATATTCCAATTGTTCCTAAGTGCTTAGGAAGCAATTTAGAATATTTCCATGAGTTTTATTACTTTTGTGATTTTTGTGATTTTTTAATTATTTAAATATTTAAAATAGGTTAAAAATCAAGTTTTTATTTTAAATGTCATTTTATTATTAGAAAATACCCCTAATCACAGAGAACTAAAAAAACTAAGTTTCATATTTTTTGAGTTGTATTTATATTTTTAAAAAATCATTTTGGTGCCAAAAATGTTATTTATCTTTAAAAATTAACTTAGGTTATTAAATGAACTCAAAATATTATGAAATTTTTATAATGAGTTCTCTAGACCTTAAGCCACAGTGTAGATAAGAAATCAAGTCATTTAAATATTTGTATTTTTCAAAATTAATTATCTTGATAATTTAGTTTTCATGAAAATTAAGTACATTTTAAATGAGTTGACCCATGGAATTTTTTCCAAAAGCTTCTCTGGTCATTGTGGGCCATCCAAAATTTTTTTGGAATTTTCTATTTAACATGCTAATTTCCATGATTATTTCAAAGAAATAATATGCAAAAACTTGAAAAATATGGACCTCTGTCTAAGAACCTACTCTGACTTTGGAAAAATCAGAGAATGTTCCCCTTGACAGAGGCTATATTATGCCAAAATCTCAAGCCAAGGTGATGTGTCAATATGCATGGAGAATCAAATGATTCCAAACATTGTTTAAATAATTAAAAATAAAATATGCATTAATGGGCTTGAAATTTATTCCACATTACTCTCCTCTGTTTACTGAGCAAGTGGGTATTTTTATTTTATTTTTGTGATTTCTCTGCACAAAGTTATGAATTTTCTAAGTTAAGGGTATTTAAATAAATTGGAAAAAACCCTATTTATCTATTTAAACTGCGCGTGCTTACTAGATCCTAGGCATCTCTGAAGGCATGTGTGGCGCGCTTTAGTTGGACATTNCTCAAGGATGAGTTAATAGATGAGAAAATATTACAAATGGAGTTATCCAGTGCGCAACGCTGAGAGATGCACTGCGAAGGAGCTTTGTCAACCCAGAAAGATAAAGGATCAGACATAGTTATACCNGGAAGGAAGATTGGTTTAGCTGGGGAAGACAGGTTTTGCTGTTGAAGATGGCCGTGTTGCCCACCAGGCTAGCTCCAAGCTCCTTGTCGCGATGAGTTTGAGTTTTCTAGTGTGTTAAGTTGTGATGTCAAATCAGATGGTCCTATGGTTGAAGTTCTTTAAATTTTATAGGGGCATATTAAAGTTGATTAGAACGACACCAGTTAGGATCCTACGATTGCCTTATTTCAAAACGATTTTATTGGATTCACTTAGTCCAAATGAATTTACTAAACTCAACTTAATGAGTTCCATAATTTTAGTTAGACCGTGAGAAACTTCGTTAGCAACCGTAGGTTACCTCCTTTGAGAAATTTCAAATCATCCGGTAGAGACATCTTAATTTAGTTGCAATTGTAGTTTTGTATGAGGTTTGGTTTTGGTTTTGTGGTTATCCTCATAGTTTTAGTTTTCATGCTTGGTGGCGTCGTTGTCTAACATGCAATTTTGTAGATATAAAAGTATAGTATGAAAGTACAAGAAAGACAACGCTAAAAATTATAAAAGTGTACCTTGCGAGTCTTCTCGTTCCACCACCTGAAACTTAAAATGCATGTTAAGGCAGTTTTAATGAAACAGGGAAGTAAAATCTTGACGACCTATCTAACCCTAAGTCACATCTTTGTGGGTCCTTATAAGTTTAGTTAAGTATGATGTTGCCAGGAAAAAATATATTAAATTGAGTAGATCTCTGAGGTATTCAATAGATCTAGAGAAAGAGACAGGTTCGTGCTACTCTCTCGCTGCTTGGTGGAAAATCCCGAGTTCTTTCAAACTTATTATGTTGCTTAATAAGTCTTCCTGTAAATACCCTTAATGCTTAGTGAACATTGATGTCTAAATTATCCCTAAGAATAGGGTGATTATCACTTGTGATTCGATTTAAGAATTATGTGGGTGAAGACCCTTAAAAAGGCAAGTCAGTGTTGTTGGAACACTTAGCAAAATTTTAACCCTAATCCGGCTTGTAGTGTTTTAAAGATGTTTTAATTTTCATTGATATTTACTTTTCTAATCCTCATTTAATTGAAACTTGATTTATCCTAAGTCACTACTAAGCCCTTAAAACTTAGGTGAGTGTCTTAATGAGCTTTAAAAAGTTCTAGTCTTAGGTGATCATGATTCATGATTTGAATCATATTTGAATATCCAAATAGGGGTATTAAATTGATTAACTATTGACTTCAAAAGTCATACCCCTAAGTCTTAGATTCATTTTATTTTAATAAACTTCCAAATTTTAATACTCTAGAAATTTATTAACTTAATTGAGAAAGTAAGGTTGTTTTCTACCAATTAACCCCTTGTGTTTTAAACATAAAAAAAATTGATTAAGATCAGAGGTTACCCATTTCCCTCTTTAAATTAAGCCTAAATGTTATTTAAGGCTAAATTTCCAAAATTACACACTTGCCCCTAAGGCTCTATCTCTTCACAATTTGTCAAATTCAATTCAAATGACTTTGAAATTTTTATCCTACCTCATTCATGGGTCAATTGAGACATCAGAGAAAACTTTGAAATTTTTATCCTACCTCATTCATGGGTCAATTAAGACATCAGAGGAGAAAATGTGATTTCTCAAAAATTTTTATCCTACCTCATTCATGGGTCAATTAAGACATGAGAGGAGAAAATGTGATTTTTTAAAGTTTAATTTAATTTATATAATTATTTTTAGGCAAAAATAGGATTTTTCAAAGAAAATTCCTAACTTGGCCAAGAGAAAGAGGGAGGTGGACTTAGACCAGAGGAGTCTTTGGACCAAATTTCATGATTGTTTGAATTTTATGTGAATTTTAAGAATTATTTTAAATTCTAGGGTATTTATTAAATAAAAAATATTTTAAATGGAGAAAGTTAAGTTTTGTACTCTTAAAAAGTCTCCTAGAGGTCAAAGTNTTTAATTTAATTTATATAATTATTTTTATGCAAAAATAGGATTTTTCAAAGAAAATTCCTAACTTGGCCAAGAGAAAGAGCGAGGTGGACTTAGACCAGAGGAGTCTTTGGACCAAATTTCATGATTGTTTTAATTTTATGTGAATTTTAAGAATTATTTTAAATTCTAGGGTATTTATTAAATAAAAAATATTTTAAATGGAGAAAGTTAAGTTTTGTACTTTTAAAAAGTCTCCCAGAGGTCAAAGTACTCAGAGGAGAAGATTTTATTTTTTTTTCTAAATTTTATTTGATTTATTGNAAGTACTCAGAGGAGAAGATTTTATTTTTTTTCTAAATTTTATTTGATTTATTGGAATTATTTTAATGAAAATTCACTTTTAGCCTTTAAAAATCATTTTTAGGCTTTAAAATTCAATAACTTTATTTAAAAAATCAAGAAAAAATATTCCAATTGTTCCTAAGTGCTTAGGAAGCAATTTAGAATATTTCCATGAGTTTTATTACTTTTGTGATTTTTGTGATTTTTTAATTATTTAAATGTTTAAAATAGGTTAAAAATCAAGTTTTTATTTTAAATGTCATTTTATTATTAGAAAATACCCCTAATCACAGAGAACTAAAAAAACTAAGTTTCATATTTTTTGAGTTGTATTTATATTTTTAAAAAATCATTTTGGTGCCAAAAATGTTATTTATCTTTAAAAATTAACTTAGGTTATTAAATGAACTCAAAATATTATGAAATTTTTATAATGAGTTCTCTAGACCTTAAGCCACAGTGTAGATAAGAAATCAAGTCATTTAAATATTTGTATTTTTCAAAATTAATTATCTTGATAATTTAGTTTTCATGAAAATTAAGTACATTTTAAATGAGTTGACCCATGGAATTTTTTCCAAAAGCTTCTCTGGTCATTGTGGGCCATCCAAAATTTTTTTGAAATTTTCTATTTAACATGCTAATTTCCATTATTATTTTNTTAAATGAGTTGACCCATGGAATTTTTTCCAAAAGCTTCTCTGGTCATTGTGGGCCATCCAAAATTTTTTTGGAATTTTCTATTTAACATGCTAATTTCCATGATTATTTCAAAGAAATAATATGCAAAAACTTGAAAAATATGGACCTCTGTCTAAGAACCTACTCTGACTTTGGAAAAATCAGAGAATGTTCCCCTTGACAGAGGCTATATTATGCCAAAATCTCAAGCCAAGGTGATGTGTCAATATGCATGGAGAATCAAATGATTCCAAACATTGTTTAAATAATTAAAAATAAAATATGCATTAATGGGCTTGAAATTTATTCCACATTACTCTCCTCTGTTTACTGAGCAAGTNAACTTGAAAAATATGGACCTCTGTCTAAGAACCTACTCTGACTTTGGAAAAATCAGAGAATGTTCCCCTTGAAAGAGGCTAAATTATGCCAAAATCTCAAGCCAAGGTGATGTGTCAATATGCATGGAGAATCAAATGATTCCAAACATTGTTTAAATAATTAAAAAAAAATATGCATTAATGGGCTTGAAATTTATTCCACATTACTCTCCTCTGTTTACTGAGCAAGAGGGTATTTTTATTTTATTTTTGTGATTTCTCTGCACAAAGTTATGAATTTTCTAAGTTAAGGGTATTTAAATAAATTGGAAAAAACCCTATTTATCCATTTAAACTGCGCGTGCTTACTAGATCCTAGGCATCTCTGAAGGCATGTGTGGTGCGCTTTAGTTGGACATCGCCATTCACGTAGGTGCTGACTCGGCCCGTTGTTTATGTCCCGAAGCGCTATCCGGCTCGATCTCCTTCGTCCATTTGATACATGCTTGATCAAATGGCTCCCCGTCATCGTCCCCGATAGAATGATCCCGTGATTGTCCACACAAAAACCCTAAGATCTCAGGCTAGACTAAACAAAATAACCTTGGGTTTGATCCTATGGACTCATCTAAGTGAGACGAACACATCCATACAGTAATCAAGCAATCAAACTAACTCTAAGTAAATGGAAAATCGAAATAGGCTCGGGATGAGATGAGGTTTTATACCTTTGCTCTGAGNCTCATCTAAGTGAGACGAACACATCCATACAGTAATCAAGCAATCAAACTAACTCTAAGTAAATGGAAAATCAAAATATGCTCGGGATGAGATGAGGTTTTATACCTTTGCTCTGAAAAGTGAAGCTTCAATTAGAGGGTCTTGCCACGTTTATTATGATCCAGAGAGGCTAGGGATTGAGTCCCTGGTTTTGATGTAAGGCCTAGGAACGAATTCAATCACGGCCAAATTTGAGTGTTGGTCTAGAGCTATGGTAGAGGCTCTGTGGAAGGGGGGTTTTATGGGGCTTTGGCTTCTTTCACTGTTGTGAAGGTGTGAGTAGAGTTAATTTGAGTTTGGTGGAGTGTGGAGATGTAATGGGCTCTATCTTGGTTTTNCAGAGAGGCTAGGGATTGAGTCCCTGGTTTTGATGTAAGGCCTAGGAACGAATTCAATCACGGCCAAATTTGGGTGTTGGTCTAGAGCTATGGTAGAGGCTCTGTAGAAGGGGGGTTTTATGGGGCTTTGGCTTCTTTCACTGTTGTGAAGGTGTGAGTAGAGTTAATTTGAGTTTGGTGGAGTGTGGAGATGTAATGGGCTCTGTCTTGGTTTCCGGCAAGGTTCCAAGCTCAAAATTGAGCTCTGACAATGGGAATTGGTGAAGGAAAATGGTTGGAATGCACTGAGGGGATCTTAGGGAAGATCTGTGTGAAGTGTGGAGAGGCCTCATTAAGGAAGTTTTAGCACACCTCTCATGGCCGTGGAGGTGAGTTTTTATAAAAAAATGGCCATGGGCTGGCTCTCAGGGCATAAGCTTGGGTGCATTGTAGTGCTTAGGTGGAGGGCAGAGGAGCTCCAACAATTGGTTTGGCTGAGTTGGCCTCTAGGTTTGCTTTGGGTGAGCTGCCATGGGGGTAGCCTAGGTTTTGATCTTTTCCGGCCATTAGGATGGCCGGCCTGCCAGGGGTAGGTGGCTAGGTGCTCAGGGCATCCAGAGGAATCCATCACAACAATTTAATACAAATGTGCTTTGATTTGGCAAAGATATCCTAAGCATGTGTTTTTTTGGGAATAAGATCCTTTAATTTGGGGGACCTTTGGTCCATGGATTGATTTAGGTGGTTTCATTGTGTTTGCNCAACAATTTAATACAAATGTGCTTTGATTTGGCAAAGATATCCTAAGCATGTGTTTTTTTGGGAATAAGATCTTTTAATTTGGGGGACCTTTGGTCCATGGATTGATTTAGGTGGTTTCATTGTGTTTGTACTGGTCACTAAGTCCAACTAATGGCTATGGTGGAGTTAATTTGGTGACTTTAGGGTAGTTTGGTCACATTTAATCCATGGGTTCAATGTGGGTTCAAGTGAACAAAACATGGGTTTGGGCGAAGTTATCCATGTTAAATGACCCAAATAAATATTTCATTTGGTTTATATGATCATAAGGAACAACTTTGGTGAAGAATGGAAGTGGCTTTGAGANGGCCTCACAAAATCATGATGGTCAATGTGCGGGGGAATGCAATCACCCTCTTCATAAATATTGATAATGGAATTGTTGGGAATGCAGGCAGCATGTAGAATATTCCATTTGACNGGCCTCACAAAATCATGATGGTCAATGTGCGGGGGAATGCAATCACCCTCTTCATAAATATTGATAATGGAACTGTTGGGAATGCAGGTAGCATGTAGAATATTCCATTTGAACATCCATTTAATCATCCATTTTATCATTAGCGGTAGCAAATCCACTTGATCATGTCTAAGGATCCCAAGCGGATTCCCCTGTTTTTCATTCGTGAAATTATAACAACAGCCACATTGGATGGTGATTATTCCCTTCCCTCTCATCCACTTCTTTGGCTCAGAATATGTCCTTTCCATGAGGAGGCCCGCTCAACCACTATCTCTTATATCGAAGATGCAGTCCAAAATGCCCTTTTCATCAGTCCTGGAGAAAACCCTGGTGTATAGCTCCTAGCCTTCCAATATGTTGACAAACTTTCCCTGAACTTCTTCATAGAACTCGAATTCTCTTTTATTTACTCTGCTTATCTAGTAGAATTCTAGCATACCAGGGGTTGGCAGCTATCGCGAGCGTTCCTTCCTTCGAGCATTGGCGGGAACACAAACAAGTGCTGGTCAATCTGGAATATGAGACTCGGTCTCTAATGGGATGTACGATAATGGGCTCCATGGTACAAGTTGATCCGTGCCAAGCGGGACATACCGTTCATCCATCATGAAATTCGGAGTCTGAGACTCGTTGGTGCTTGAAGTGTATTCTTCTAATGTACTGAAATGCCGTAGATGCAAAACATTGCAACCCGGGCATTCTACAAATACGCCCGCGGTTGATGTCCCGACCAGTATTTCAACATTGCATGTCGGGCAACCCTGGCACAAAACATCTGAAACTGGAAACACGTTTAAATCCANATGTTGACAAACTTTCCCTGAACTTCTTCATAGAACTCGAATTCTCTTTTATTTACTCTGCTTATCTTGTAGAATTCTACCATACCAGGGGTTGGCAGCTATCGCAAGCGTTCCTTCCTTCGAGCATTGGCGGGAACACAAACAAGTGCTGGTCAATCTCGAATATGAGACTCGGCCTCTAATGGGATGTACGATAATGGGCTCCATGGTACATGTTGATCCGTGCCAAGCGGGACATACCGTTCATCGATCATGAAATTCGGAGTCTGAGACTCGTTGGTGCTTGAAGTGTATTCTTCTAATGTACTGAAATGCCGTAGATGCAAAACATTGCAACCCGGGCATTCTACAAATACGCCCGCGGTTGATGTCCCGACCGGTATTTCAACATTGCATGTCGAGCAACCCTGGCACAAAACATCTGAAATTGGAAACATGTTTGAATCAGTCACAAACCCTGGTTCTTCTTCCGTGGTGGGTAAGCTAGCAAAAGTTTCTTTCAGGTCTGGATCGTAAATGTGCCCCTCAGGAATAGGGGTGAGCAAGTGGTTCGTCTCTCTTTGACGTTTGCGCTCTTGTCGTAGAAAAGCTCTCTGCTTATTGTGGCTGGCATTCTTACGTTGTGTCCTGCGAANTCAGGTCTGGATCGTAAATGTGCCCCTCAGGAATAGGGGTGAGCAAGTGGTTCGTCTCTCTTTGACGTTTGCACTCTTGTCGTAGAAAAGCTCTCTGCTTATTGTGGCTGGCATTCTTACGTTGTGTCCTGCGATGCGGAGTATTTGGTAGCCTTTTGTTATTGGAGGCTATTAAGCCTCCAGTAGGTGTAGCTACCATGGAGGGCAGACGGCTGGGCCCCTCCATCAAATCTCGCTCAGTTATCACGTTCTTGCCCTTACGTAATACATCGTCTTTAGTGGTCACTCTCAGTAGTGACGAAAGTCCCTCTTTCTCTTTGCAGCTGACTACATCCATCAGAGGGCCCTTGTAGTCCTTGTCAACCTGGTTGAAATCCATGTTGAAGTCTATGGTACCGCCTCGTGACACCATCTCCTCATTTAATGTGAGGTTCCAACCATCCTGGAAAGCAAAGATCAGTCGCTGTCCTGACACTTTTCTGCAGACGATAGGAAAAACGTCAGTGGGCTGAAACTTGTCATGAACAAGAACAAAATAAAGATTTTATTCAAGTAAATTTTAGTTTGTTATGGGTTTGAAGAATTTTATGGATGATTTTTATTTAATTAAAACTAGAAAGAAGAAAATTTGAAGTTTAAAATATTTTTCTCAAATTTTTCATTATATTGAGGTTAATTAAAAGCTTTGGATCCGGTCATAGACATTTGGCCACATAGATAACCCCAAAACAATCAAAGTTTCCAAAATTTCAAAAGTAAGCGGTATCAAGCTGTGTAATAAGCTTTCAGATATCATCTGTTTATTGGTAAAATGGGTCTTTCGCCTTAGAAGTCTGCTAATTGGTAGGCTCCTCCTGTATAAACCTTTTTNCATAGACATTTGGCCACATAGATAACCCCAAAACAATCAAAGTTTCCAAAATTTCAAAAGTAAGCGGTATCAGGCTGTGTAATAAGCATTCAGATATCATCTGTTTATTGGTAAAATGGGTCTTTCGCCTTAGAAGTCCACTAATTGGTAGGCTCCTCCTGTATAAACCTTTTCAACGACAAATGGTCCCTCCCAAGTTGGCTCAAATTTTTCACCTATTTTGCGGCATGCAAGAATAGGTCTTTTGAGCACAAGTACGAGGTCACCAACTTTAAATGGCCTTGGGCGGACCAATTTGTCATGGGCTTGAACCATCTTCGCCTAGTAAAGCTCCAAATGTTGTTTTTGCTCCCAATCATTTTCCCTTGAGACTCTCCAGTTGCTTTCTTCTATTGTGAGTTGGTTGGCAATGGTGACTCTGAGAGATGGTGTCTGGATTTCTAGCGGTAGCACAACCTCAGACCCATACACGAGCATATAGGGTGTACACCGAGTGGGAGTCCTGATCGTTGTCTGGTAGGCCCACAAAGCTTCTAACAATTTGTTGTGTCAACCTCTTTTTTTCTCATCCAGTGTTTTCTTCAAAATTTGTACAAGTATTTTGTTGAAGGCCTCAGCCAGACCATTTGCTCTGGGATAGTAGATCGTAGATTATCTCCAATCTATCCCATGTCTTCTAACAAAATTGTTGATCTTTGTACTTTTGAAAGTTGTCCCATTGTCAAAAATTATTCTTCACGGTACTCCAAAACGGTAGATGATTTGGCCTTTAAAAAATTGAAGGACGTGTTGTGCNGAGTTCCCTTCGCATGTACTTAGAGGTACAACCTTCTCATAGCTTGTATGGAAGTAACTCCTCCAATTCTGGGTCCTGCTGGAATCCATATAGCATTTTATTGTCATCCATCCTGTGGAAAGTCACAGACACCCTACNTTGCGCGCACAAGAGTAGGAAACTCCAAAATGAGAGGATCCACTGAAAGTATTTTTATCACATTTAATTTTTCGAAATGTTTCTAAAGTTTTAATCTCGATTGGTTGATTTTCAAAAGAAATTTGTTTTATGTTTCATCATTGGTGATTATTTTATTTTATATTTATATTTTATTTATTGTTAAATTTTTTTAGTTTCGTTTTTTGTTCATTGAGATTTTGAACCAACGCANGTGGGTATCAACTCGAAGATGTGAGAATTAAAATGTGGGTATCAATTCGAAGATGTGAGAATTGAAATGTGGATATCAATTTGAAGATGTGAGAATTAACACGTGGGTATCAAATCGAAGATGTGAGAATTGAAATGTAGGTATCAATTCGAAGATGTGAGATTTGAAATGTAAGTATCAATTCGAAGATGTGAGATTTGAAATGTAGGTATCAATTTGAAGATGTGAGAATTGAAATGTATATAGGGCCTGTTGTGTTGAATTTGCAGAAGTGTATTATGTGGAAAGGTTGATTTTGTGGAAGATTTGTAGAGCTTTGTGGGGTTTCGTGTATAATGCAAAATTTTGCGGGGTTGTGAAGAGAGTTAAGGTAGATAAAGATGGTTGTGTTGCGCGCACAAGAGTAGGAAACTCCAAAATGAGAGGATCCACTGAAAGTATTTTTATCACATTTAATTTTTTGAAATGTTTCTAAAGTTTTAATCTCGATTGGTTGATTTTCAAAAGAAATTTGTTTTATTGTTTCATCATTGGTGATTATTTTATTTTATATTTATATTTTATTTATTGTTAAATTTTTTTTGTTTCGTTCTTTGTTCATTGAAATTTTGAACCAACGCGTGGTTCGTGGCTTTCCTCCCTACACAAAAAGGCAACTGATAGAAATGAACAATTTGAGAGAAATTCCCATTACATTGCTCCAATAAAGATGTCATAAATCAAACATAGGCTAATGTCTCAAAAGGTACATTATGTAGTCCATGTCGAAATACATTGAGAGCATCCCCTGATATGAACACATTGTAAACTGAACACATCAGATACATGTCATGCTGTTAAAAGAAAGAAAGTGAAACCTCTGTGTCAGGTATGTTGAGCTCCTGATCAAGAAGACCTT
Organism: Phalaenopsis hybrid cultivar; assembly: GCA_002079205.1. NCBI lineage: Eukaryota > Viridiplantae > Streptophyta > Magnoliopsida > Asparagales > Orchidaceae > Phalaenopsis > Phalaenopsis hybrid cultivar. The sequence continues at coordinate 97,797 of JXCR01124076.1, read as the reverse complement.
CTAAGTCATGCTCGATGATAAGAGTTCCCTTCGCATGTACTTAGAGGTACAACCTTCTCATAGCT
>JXCR01124076.1:32487-72566 GCA_002079205.1 Phalaenopsis hybrid cultivar | reverse complement strand
TCAGACATAGAGGTGTGCAAGGGGATTGGTTCAAATTTGGAACATTTTATTGTAGAATCCAAAGAAAAAAGAACTAGGGGACGTCATGGATCCAGAGGCGAACCTCGGTGACTTCCCAAGTTATCCTAATGCTTGGCTTCAACTTTGAGGAGAAGTATTTAGGTGTTTCATCCTGCCAATTTTATTAGTTAGGGCTTACATTTGTGTGAAATGATCACACAAATAGCCTGCAAGATATGAGGATTTAGGTCGTGATAAATGACAATCTCGGAATCCTAAGACGAGTTAGGGCTTATATTGTATAGCAAGGTTTGCAAAGGCCTAAGGATAAGGTGAGGATTTACGTTGCATAAATAAAAAACCTTAAAGTCCTATAGCTTTGTTGTTTAAGTCTAAGGAAGGAAGATTGGTTTAGTTGGTGAAGATAGATTTTGCTGTTGAAGATGACCGTGCAGCTCACCATGCTAGCTCCAAGCTCTTGCCGCGACAAGTTTGAGTTATCTAGTGTTTCAAGTTATAATATTCAATCAGGTGGCCCTATGGTTGAAGTTCTTTATATTTTATGAGGGCATATTATAGTTGATTAGAGCGTCACGGGTTAGGATGTACGGTTCCCTCGTTCCGGCATCACTATTTTCTATTGGATTCACTTAGTCAAAATGAACTTACTAAACCCAATNAATATAGTCTGTCAAGGTTTCACTAGGCTTCTGCTTCTCCATCATGAGTTCTCCAATAGACACATAATGCTGTGCCCCAACAAATCTTTTCACAAATAACTATTCCAACTTAGAAAATTTTTTATCTGCCCCGTTGGGCAGATCAGCGTACCAGTCGAAAGCGATCCCTGACCNAGGTCAACGTACCAGTCAAAAGTGATCCCTGACAAGCTACTAACAAACTGCTGGCAGAGTAGAGCTTCGCTATTCCTTGTGTTTCCACAATTGGCTCGAAAATGTGCTATGTGTTGTCTGGGATTTTCAGTCCCATCGAATATCTTAAATTTTGGGGTTACATAGCCCTTGGGGAAAGGCACGACATCAAATTCCTCCGAATAAGTCTACCCTTTAAAATTGATGCACTGCCCTTGGAATGGGCTAAGGCATCCCGTACTTGTTCAACCATTTTCTTGAACTCTTTTTCTGGCATGACACTTGACGGAGAGTCCTTCTTCGGTTGTTCTTCTTTGTCTGTCAAAGTAGCCTCCCTTATTTTATCTGTGATGTGTATAATTTTGGGCTGGTTAACCTCTGGAGAAGCCAATCTTGGTGCTTGTGATTTCCCCTGAATGGTGGCCATGGCGGTCATAGCTGCAGTCATTTCTTCTATTCTTTTCTCTAGTAGAACTACTTGTTCATCCTGAGGAGGATAACCTTATGCAGCTCATCTACGGCGTTCTCTTCAGTGTAAGGTTGAGCGTCGCGCTTAGATGTGGTAGCTTTGGTTTAAATCACGTGGACATGCATGAAATCTTCCTCCAAGTAATCATTGTAATCAAAATCCTCATTGTCACTATCGACGGAAACTCCGTGCTCTTGAGCAAACTCAGAAATCTCAATCCTGAGTTTCTCAACTTTTTCCTTAATTGTCGATTCTTTGATTGTTTTAAGATCTAAAGGACCCTGATGGAAATCCTCAACTTGTTCCTCCATCTCGCTTGCTATTGTCGCGACGATGTAAGATATTTAAGGCAGTGGTTTTGCTTTCTGTCGTGCAAGCTCACTGGACCATATCGGTGGAACGACCTTAGGTACCCATACCTTCTTCCTTTTTGACGATGATGCCTCGGGATGGGCCGTCTTAGTAGAGACATCGGTATGTCGAGGGAAGGTATGCTCCCCATGGTGTAGACCGGCTACAGTGTAAGGTAATCGTCTTGTCTTTCTTTCCATGATTGCAGGAATGATAGGTAAGCTCCTTGGACCCAATCTCAACTTAATCAGCTTGCGACCTGTGGTTCTGGTGGTGGTATGACCGGTGGTGACCATAACAGTATCGACTCGGTTTCTCAAACGGAGCCAGACGTGAACTCGGGTAGGAGACTCTATAATCGACCTACGAGATTTTCTAGCGGACTTAATATCCTTCAAAATTTCATTCTTCATATGAGGGGAAATTGAATATCCCACTCTTTTAAGTGATTCACTAACAGAACATCCTTCTTTAATAGTAAGCCTTCTGAAGACTGCACTAACTCGGGTGATTGGGCTAGATTTATTTCCCTTCTCACCATGTTCATGAGGTGATGGAAATGTACCAGCAATCTTCTGGATACTCTCATATCCATCAGTATCTGTCAGGGGATGGAATCTAATCCCTCGTAGGAGTGGATAAACTTCCGGTATTACCTCTTCAACTTGATGAGGCTCCTCTTCAACAGGGGTATTTTCAGGATTCTAGGCTTTGATGGCCCTCCGAATTCTCCTATTGCGGTTCCTCCTTTGAGTACGGGTCAGAGGTACAGTCCTCAAACATGATACGATCTCAAACACAGGTGGTGGCAAAGTTAATCCCTCACTCTAATTCTCAACAATCATTACCTCTTTCCCCTTAGCAGCAGCGGGGCTAGCGGGTTTTACGGGTGTCATGTCAGCAGTAGCTTTAGCCTTCTTGCAGGCAGGGAAGTCTTGAAGGCAGTTCAAACTGAGTTCTGCAGACGGCTCTTGAACTTCCGGAGCAACGATCTTCATTACCACGAGCGGGGCTTTCCCGAGGATAACCTCGAGGTCCTCAAATCCGGCTCCAAACTTGATGGTGGGAGCGATGTTACGGGCATTGCTTCCGTCGGCAGGTTGCAAGAAAATATCGGCGTTGGATATTCCATCGCAGCGGGCTTTGAAATAGAAAGTTTTAGGGTTAGCTATATGGCCAAAACCTTGTAATCCTTAGTGCAAGCACTGAAAGTAGAGGTTAGTCTGTAGAGCGGGCGGGTCTTAATTTACAGGTAATTTTAACATCTTTATTTAAAAGGGTGTAAAATTGATTAATATTTTGAAGTGCGCGAACATGATTCAGTTTAATTTGCAAAGCGGTAAAACAAGTGTGAAAAGGAGTTGTGAGAAAGTTTAGGACCCAATGCGGGACCCAATTCGTGGCATAAAAATGCCCAGCTGGAGTTAATCCACCAACACACCTATTGGGGGTCTGACCCCACATGAAAATTTAAAGAGTCCTTAGTGGCCTTCTGAACCCCTCCGTTCAAAGATGGTTGAACAGCTACTCCTGAAGTCTAAGGAGTTAACTATACTTTCCCAGGGTAGAAATGGGTAAAGTATGCTAACGGAAGAAGGGTAACCTGGTCGAAGAGAGCATAGACATATTACTGATGTGTGAAGATAATATTTCTTGATTTGTATGGAGAGAAAAGCTTGTCCCCAGCGGAGTCGCCAGAAGCTGTCAGCGTTATTTCGGGGGTTGGTTTGTTTGTGGGGTTGCCCATAAGAAGCTGTCGGTCGCTGGAATCAAAATCCCATCGCCCGCTTCGGAAGGACATTGAAGTATGAAATCAAATTGACCTCATATTTTCATAGTTTAAAAANTTGAATCTTCTGGTGTCTTTTCCTCTTCGTCGGTGAGATCTAAGTTGATGGCAAGCGGTGCACCATGACGCTAAAGAGTTGGCTCTTCGTTATCAGTGTTGTCGTAAGCGATATTGTTGATGTCTTCCTTAGACTTGACAACAAGTTCATCAGACTCAAGTACGATTTGAGGATCATTTTGAGGATCGAGATCGCAACTAGTTTGGTTATAATCAGTCACGTTTTTACCAATAGTCAAAACATAGCCAAAATCACAACCATTATATTCATAAGACCCCGGAGGGACAAAAAGACAATCATACGAAGTTTGGGGTTCGAAGGATTTTCTTCCCCGAATCCAAGACAACCAATCTAGTAGAGGCAGCCCCTATCCTACCCCCTGTGCTATTGGTCCTGGCAGTGAAGCTTTTCTTTTTCTTGTTCTTTGTCCTGGACGATGACGAATTTTTTGGCAAAATTTTCATCTCGGGCTCGGTATGCTGCAGACTCTGAATGGAGGCTTGTTTTGATGCAAACTGTAGCTTGTTCAGTACCTTCTTGGACGATCTGCTCCATACCTCATTCCATCCTTCTTCGGTATTTGTAGAAGCTTGTTTCGATGAATCCTGCATTTGATTGAGGACCCTCTTGAGTTCATCCCACGTTGTACTCCATCCATTTGTTCCGGCATATGGATCAATTGGAGAGATTGACCCAGCTGAAATCATTTTATGGAACCTTTTTCATGTTCTCTCAAATACTCCTTTGGGATTGTTATATTCGGATTGACTCAGCTGAAACCATGTTTATGGAACCTTTTTCAGGTTCTCTCAAATGCTCCTTCGAGATTGTTATATTCTCTTTTTGAGGTTCTTCTCGAGCCAGTCTTTAAAGACGAAGCATTTGTCTATAGTGTGTCCAAGCAACCGGTGGTACGGACAATAATTTGGTTCAATCTTCTTATCCACCTCTTCAGTGTGCCCAAGCAACCGGTGGTATGGGCAATAATTCAGTTCATTCTTCTTTTCCACTTCTTCAAGTTTCTTCGGATCAGGCAGTTGAATTCTGGTTTCTTCATTAAGCTTTTGAATATTTTAGGTACAGCTTCATCTTTGAAGGAGTAAACAACTTTTTGTCGCTCTAACAAGGATACTCTTTTACCCGCTGTTCAAGGTGAGCCCTCCTGAGATGTCCGTTGGTTGGATTTACTGCTCTATTTCTGAGAGTATTGTGACGAACATTGGTGATGATCTTATGCATATATCTTTATCGGCTGCTTTCCTTTGTCGACAGTTGTGACTATCCTTGATTTTTTTTCGAATACTCTGGTCACCTTAGCCTTTTCAGGTGGCTCCATGTGCTTCATTTCTTCTTGCAGACTGCTGGCTTTACTGAGTAGCTTCTCGAAGGATTTAATGGTGAGTCCCTTAGGCATGAAAGAAACTGGCCCATGAATGCTTTTGAGTAGAATCTCAATTTCTTGATGTTCCTGTAGCTAAGGTTCACATTTCATGTCAAAATGTAGTCTGTTAAGGTTTCACTAGGCTTCTGCTTCTCCATCATGAGTTCTCCAAGAGACACATGATGTTGCGCCCTAGCAAATATTTTCATAAATAATTGTCCAACTCAAAAAATATTTTAACTGACCCGTTGGGAAGTCAGCGTACCAGTCGAAAGCAATCCCTGACAAGCTGCTAACGAACAACTGGCAGAGTAGAGCTTCGCTATCCTTGTGTTTCCATAATTGGCTCGAAAATGTGTTATGTGCTGTATGGGATTTCCTGTCCCATTGAATATCTTAAAGTTTGGGGTTACAAAGCCCTTGAGGAAAGGCATGGCATCAAACTCCTTCGGATAAGGTCAACCCTTTAAAATTGATGCACCGCCCTTGGACTTGGCTAAGGCATCCCATAGTTGTTCAACCATTTGCTTGAACTCTTTTTCTGGCATGGCACTTGATGGAGAATCCTTCTTTGGTTCTTCTTCTTTGTCTATTGAAGTAGCCTCCCTTCTTTCATCTGCAAAGTGTATGATTTTTGGCTGGTTAATTTCTGGAGAAGCTAATCAGGGTGCTTGTGATTGCCTCTGAATGGTGGCCATGGCAGTCATAGCTGCAGTCATCTCTTCTATTCTTTTCTCCAGTAGAACAACTTGCTCATCCCTGAGGAGGATAACCCTACGCAGCTCATCTACGACACTCTCTTTAGTGTGAGGTTGAGCCTCGCGCACAGATGTGGTGGCTCTCATTTTGATCACATGGATATCCATGAAATTTTCCTCCAAGTAATCAGCGTAATCAAAATCCTCGTTGTCACTATTGACGGAAACTCCGTGTTCTCGAGCTAACTCAGAAATCTCAATCTTGAGTTTCTCAATTTTTTCTTCAATTATTGATTCCTTGATTTTTGTAAGATCTGGAGTACCCTGATGGAAATCCTCAACTTGTTCCTCCATCTCGCTGGCTATTATCGCGACGATGTCAGATTTTTCAGGCACTAGTTTTGCTTCCTATCTTGCAGGTTTACTAAATTGTATCAGTGCAGCGACCTTAGGTACCCATACCTTCTTCCTCTTCGATGATGATGCCTCAGGACATTCAAGTTTATGTAGGTAAATGCAAGAATGAAACATGTAAGGAAAAAGACAGAAGAAAGACAGTACTATAAACTGTAAAAGCGTACCTGGCGAGTCTTCTCGTTCCACCACCTAAAACTTAAAAATGCATGTGAGGGCATTTATGAAGAGCAGGAAAAGTAGAGTTCTGGGGGGTTTTCCTAACTTTATGTTGCATTTTGGTGAGTCCTTAAAAGTTTATTTAAGTATGATTTCATTGAGCGAAGCATATTAAGTTTAATAGGCTTCTGAGGTATCCAAGAAGTTAAGGNAAATTGTTGTGACATATTCCCCTGGGTTCCCTGAGCTCCTAGCCACCTCCCCCTGGCCTGCCGGCCAGCCTAGTGGCCGAAAAATGGCCAAACCGGGAGCCACCCCCATGGAGCTTCACCCAAATCAAACCTAGAGGCCAAATCATCCAAATCAAACTGTAGAGCTCCTATGCCCTCCACCTATGCACCACAAAGCACCCAAACTTGTGCTCTGAGAGCCACCCCATGGCCATTTTTATAAAAACTCACCACCACGTCCGTGGAAGGTGTGCTGAAAATGTCTTAGAGAGAGCCTCCCAAACTTCTCACAGAGCTTCTCTGAGATCCCCTCAGTGCAATCCAACCTTCCTCCCACGATGTATTCCACTGTGGAAACTTAATTGTGAGCTGGNCCACAAAGCACCCAAACTTGTGCTCTGAGAGCCACCCCATGGCCATTTTTATAAAAACTCACCACCACGTCCATGGAAGGTGTGCTGAAAATGTCTTAGAGAGAGCCTCCCAAACTTCTCAAAGAGCTTCTCTGAGATCCCCTCAGTGCAATCCAACCTTCCTCCCACGTTGTATTCCACTGTGGAAACTTAATTGTGAGCTGAAACCTCTGCCCAAAACCAGGACGAACTTATTATACTTCCATAATCCACCAAACTTTAATTACTTGTGCCCACACCTTCACAACCAAGAAAGAAGCCAAATCCCCATAAAATCCCCCTTCCATAGAGCCTCTACCATAGCTCTAGACCAACACCCAAATCCGGTCGTGATTAAAATCATCTATAGGCCTCACGCGAAGACAAGAGGCTTAATCCCTAGCCTCCTTGGACACCAATGAACGTGTCAAGACCCTCGGATTGATTACAGTATGGATAAAACTTATCCCCCTCCCGAGCCTGTTTTGATTCTCCATTTGATTTGGCTTAATTTAATTGCATGATTACTGTATGGATGTGTTCGTCTCACTTAGACGAGTCCATATGATCAAACCCGAAGTGATTTGGTTGAGTCTAGGCTGAGATCTTAGGGTTTTAGTGTGGACGGTAATGGGATCACTCTATCGGGGATGATGATGGGGAGCCGTTTGATCAAGCGTGTATCAAATGGACAGAGGAGATCAAGCCAGACAGTGCTTCGAAACATAAACTGCGGGTCGAGTCAGTAGCTACGTGGATGGCAGCGTGCCACGGATGACTTCAGAGCTACCTAGGATCTAGTCAACACGTGCTGTTAAAATAGATAAATATAGATTTTCCTTATTTATTTAAATACTCCTAACTTCAAAAATTCATATCTTGGTGTAGAAAAATCACAAAAATAAAATAAAAATATCCTCTTGCTTAGTGAATAGAGGAGAACAANAGTCCATATGATCAAACCCGAAGTGATTTGGTTGAGTCTAGGCTGAGATCTTAGGATTTTAGTGTGGACGGTAATGGGATCACTCTATCGGGGACGATGATGGGGAGCCGTTTGATCAAGTGTGTATCAAATGGACAGAGGAGATCAAGCCAGACAGTGCTTTGAAACATAAACTGCGGGTCGAGTCAGTAGCTATGTGGATGGCAGCGTCCAACCAGAGCGTGCCACGGATGACTTCAGAGCTACCTAGGATCTAGTCAGCACGTGCTGTTAAAATAGATAAATATAGATTTTCCTTATTTATTTAAATACTCCTAACTTCAAAAATTCATATCTTGGAGTAGAAAAATCACAAAAATAAAATAAAAATATCCTCTTGCTTAGTGAATAGAGGAGAACATTGTTGAAATACTTTTAAGTCCATGTGATGCATATTTTATTTTTAATTAATTAAAAACTAATTTGAATCTTCTCATTCTCCATACGTGTAGACTTATCACCATAGCTTAAATTTTTGGCATGTTGTAGCCTTTGTCAAGGGGAAAATTTTCTAGTTTTTCCAAAGTTAGAGAAGGTCCCTAGATAGAGAATCATATTTTTTAAGTTTATGTGCATTTACTTAAAATAATCATGGAAATTAGCATATTGCTTAGAAAAATCTATGAAACTTTTGGAAGGTTTACTATGACTAGAGAACCCTTAGAAAAATTTCTCATGAGCCAAATTATTTAAAATGCACCTAGNTCCCTAGATAGAGAATCATATTTTTTAAGTTTATGTGCATTTACTTAAAATAATCATGGAAATTAGCATATTTTTTAGAAAAATCTAAGAAACTTTTGGAAGGTTTACTATGACTATAGAACCCTTAGAAAAATTTCTCATGAGCCAAATTATTTAAAATGCACCTAATTTTTTTAAACACTAAATTGCTAAGATAATTAATTTTAAAAGATATAAACATTAAAATGACTTGATTTTTGATCTCTAATGTTATTTATGATCCAAAGAACACACCATAAAAAATTCAAAATATTTTCAGTTCATTTGATAACTTACTTTCATTTTTAAAGATAAACATCACTTTTGGCATTTAAATGATTTTTAAAAATCAAAATATAACTCAAAAATTTATAAAACTTAGTTTTTTGAGTTCTCTGTGATCAGGGGTATTTTCTAAAAATAAAATGATATTTACAATAAAAACTTGATTTTAAGCCTATTTTAAATATTTAAATAATTAAAAATTCATAAAAATCACAAATATAATATGACTCATGGAAATGTTCTAAATTATCTCCTAATCACTTAGGAATAATTGGAATATTTTTCCTTATTTTCTAAATAAAGATATTGAATTTCAAAGCTTAAAAATAATTTTTAAAGGCTAAAAATGGGTTTTCAACAAAAATAATTCCAATAAATCTAATAAAATTCAGAAAAATATAAAACCTTCTTCTTTGAGTTCTATGACCTCAGGGAGACTNAAAGCTTAAAAATAATTTTTAAAGGCTAAAAATGGGTTTTCAACAAAAATAATTCCAATAAATCTAATAAAAATCAGAAAAATATAAAACCTTCTTCTTTGAGTTCTATGACCTCAGGGAGACTTTTAAAAATACAAAACTTAATTTTCCCCATTTAAAATATTTTATATTTAATAAACACCCTAGAATTCAAAATAATTCCTAAAATTCAAATAAAATCTACAAAATCTGGAAATTTTGTCTAAAGGTTTCTCTAGTATAAACCTACCTCCAATAAAAATTTCAAAGAATTANAGACTTTTTAAAAATACAAAACTTAATTTTCCCCATTTAAAATATTTTATATTTAATAAACACCCTAGAATTTAAAATAATTCCTAAAATTCAAATAAAATCCACAAAATCAGGAAATTTTGTCTAAAGGTTTCTCTAGCATAAACCTACCTCCAATAAAAATTTCAAAGAATTAGGATTTATTTTAGTCAAGTTAGGAATTTTCTTTGAAAAATCTTATTTTTGCATAAAAATAATTATATAAATTAAATTAAATTTTGAAAAATCACATTTTCTCCTCTATTGTCTTAATTAACCCATGAATGAAGTAGGATAAAAACTTCAAAGTCATTTGAATTGAATTTGACAAATTATGAAGTGTTAGAGCCTTAGGGCAAATATGTAATTTTGGAAATTTAGCCTTAATTAACATTTAGGCTTAATTCAAGGAGGGAAATGAGTAACCTCTTATCTTAATTTGGATGTTTGAAACACAAGGGGTTAATTGGTAGAAATAAACCTCACATTCTTAATTAAAAAGAGAAGTTAATAGATTTCTAAATTAGTAAAATTTGTTAGTTTATTAAAATAAAATGAACCTAGGGCTTAGGGGTATGACTTTTGAATTCAATGATTAATCAATTTAATACTTCTATTTTGATTTTCAAATAAAATTCAAATCATGAATCATGACCACCTAAAGCCTAACCTTTTCAGTACTAATTAGGACACTTACCTAGGTCTTAAGGGCTTAGTTGTGACTTAGGCTAAATCAAGTTTCATTTAAATGAGGATTAGAAAAGTAAATATCTTTGAAAATTAAAACATCTTTCAAACACTACAAGCCCAATTAGGGTTAAAATTTGGCTAAGTGTTCCAATAACACTAACTTGCCTCTTTAGGGGTCTTTACCCACATACTTCTTAAATTGAATCACAAGTGATAATAACCTTGCTCTAAGAGATAATCAAGACATCAATGTTCATTGAGCATTAGGGTGTTTTATAGGATGAATTATTTAGCAACATAATAAGTTTGAAAGAACTCGAGATTTTTCACCAGGCAGCGAGAGAATAGCACGGACCTGCTTCTTTCTTTAGATCTGTTGGATATCTTGAAGATCTACTAAACTTAATATATTTTGCTTGACAAAATCATCCTTAATTAAATCCCTAAAGACCCACCAAGATATGACATAGGGTTAGTAAAACTACAAAACCTTACTTTTTGCCTCTATAAAAATTGCCCTGACATGCATTTTGAGTTTTAGGTGGTGGAATGAGAAGACTGGCCAGGTAAGCTTTTACAGTTTTCAGCGTTGTCTTTCTTGTAATTTCATACTGTACTTTTATACCTGCAAATTTGCATGTTAAACAACGACGACGCCCTGCATGAAAACTAAAACTATCAGGATAACCATAACACCAAAACAAAAACCAAAACTAAAATCAACCAAAATAAAACTCACCACCACAACATTCAAAATATAAAACAACCCAAAATTTAATCACAAACATCGCACAAAACTATAACTTCAACTAAATTAAGACATCTCTATTGGATGATCGGGAATTCCTCAAAGGAGGTAACCTACAGTTGTTAACGAGGCTTCCTACGATCACTCATTAAGTTGAGTTTAGTAAATTCATTTGGACTAAGTAAATCCAATAGAAAATAGTGGTGCCGGAACGAGGGTGCTGTGGGATCCTAATCGGTGTCGCTCTAATCAACTTTAACATGCCCCCATAAAATTTAAAGAACTTCAACCATATGGCCACCTGATTTAACATCATAATTTGACACACTAGAAAACTCAAACTCATCACGGTGAGGAGGCTGAAGCTAACATGGTGGGCAACACGGTCATCATCAACAGCAAAATGTGTCTTCCCTAGCTAAACCAATCTTCCTTCCTTAGATATAAACAACAAAGCCATAGGACTTCAAAGTTGCTTTCTTATGCAAAGTAAGTCCTCATCTTATCTTTAGGTCTTCGTATAGCCCTTCTATACAATATAAGCCCTAACTCGTCTTAGGATTCCGAGGTTGTCGTTTGTCATGACCTAAATCCTCACATCTTCCAGGCTATTTGTGTGATCGTTTCACACGAATTGGCAAGATGAAACATTTAAATTTTTCTCCTCAAAATTGAGCCAAACATTAGGATAGCTTGGGAAATCACTGGAGTTCTCCTTTGGCTCCATGAAATCCCCTAGTTCTTCCTCCTTTGGACTCTACAATAAAATGTTCCAAATTTGAACCAATCCCTTTTCACTCCTCTACGTCCGATCTCATTTAAAAGTCCTACCATTTGAAACTCCCTGAGGATAATATTTCCTCATTTATATTGAGAGTCTTCTTAGGCTACTTTGGTCATCTAAGATGTAATTAACTATAGGGGCTTGCCCTTATACGAAGCATGTCCAAACCCAGCTTAATATAAATCCTATTTAATTATTTATATTAAATAGGGGAACTTGTTGGCAAATACAATGGTTTCGCAGACCAAACGGATGTCATATATTCCTTAGTTTATTTAATTGAGCCTCATCCTCAAGTCTCGTGTTTATCCTTTGGGATAGATACAAGATTTGAGATACATTGCTCTTTCATTTAAACTATGAAATATATGGGGTCAGTTTGATTTCATATTTTTCTAATATTAAATGTATTTGTAAGTTAAAATATCCTTCCAAAGCGGACGATGGGATTTTGATTTCGGTGACCGACAGCTTCTTACGGGCAACTCCCTAAACCAAAATAGCGCCGATAGAGGTCCATTTTTTTACCTCATTTTTGGTTGAGGTCTAGTGTTTCTCTTTAGTAGCCTAAGGTCTAGCCATAGGACTTCCTATTGACTATTCCTAGAAAACTAGAAAAGGAACCCTCACCATTAGAAATTCTAAACTCCTCTTTACTCAACTTTAAGTTTTACATATTGGTCCTAACCTCTAGCACTTACTAGGTGAGGTCACTATGCGGGAGCTCAAGAAGAGTCCTATAGGATTGTTGGACCTTAGGGTTGGCCCTGGGTGTTGGTTTAGAGCTAATGCACTCACCAGCAATCACCTCACTCACAACCACTCACAAGCACAAACCAAAATTTATTAACTTTGGTTGCTTGATAATTTTTGGATACTCATGTAGATGGTCCCCTAAACATACTAGCTCTAGGCTAGGGTTTAGCTAAGACCAGTACACNCTAATGCACTCACCAGCAATCACCTCACTCACAACCACTCACAAGCACAAACCAAAATTTATTAACTTTGGTCGCTTAATAATTTTGAGATACTCATGTAGATGGTCCCCTAAACATACTAGCTCTAGGCTAGGGTTTAGCTAAGACCAATACATAGAAGATCCAAAATGGGGTTTCAGTTGGTTCATGGCTTATTTATTGTGGTTGGCACCCCAACTCTTCCAAAATGCCCAACTTAGCCTTTTGCCCTTAAACTCCCCCAAATTACATATATACCCTTGGGACCGCAAATTTGGCCAAAATTCTCAAATTTGCCGAAAATACCCAAATTTGTTCAAAAATCATTTCAAACCTTTTAAAAACACCCCAATTACCCAAAATCGCCAAAAATTGCCAAATTACCAAAATGCCCCTCCTTAGCCCAAAATTCCAAAAATTCTCAAAAATTCTCAAAAAAATCAAAATATTCTCCATTTCACTTTCTCAACTACCGNAAATCGCCAAAAATTGCCAAATTACCAAAATGCCCCTCCTTAGCCCAAAATTCCAAAAATTCTCAAAAATTCCCAAAAAAATCAAAATATTCTCAATTTCACTTTCTCAACTACCACATGACCCAATTTGGCCATTTTGACCATTTTGACCAAAACCCTAAAATTGCCTTTAAAGGCCCAATCTCCTCAAATCCACTTCAAATGTTCATCAAATTAATCCCAATTTCCCCCAATTTTAATCACAAACTCAAATTAACCTTCCATATGACCAATATAAACGAAATCCATGCTCATGTGGGCCATGCTTTGAGCCCAATTTTTATCCAAATCAAAAGCCCCAATTTTGGCCCTATGACTTGGTTCTACTAAATTGAACCCCATGGCCTACTCCATTGGTTTCAATTTGGACCCTAAACTCTTAATAACATTCTTAAACATGAAAGTTTACCTTAAATTGGCCTTGGTGATGCCTCACTTTCATTTAATTTCAACCCAAATACAAAAATCCCTAAATTTGCCAAAAATTGGCAATGTCTCAAAATTCCACCAAATTGATTGCCTTAGCCCCAAAATTTTCATTCCCTTCCTTCATTAAAAATATTTATAACATTTCTCTTGATCATTTGGACCATTCAATTGAGCCAAATTCCAAGCCTATTCCAATCTAGACCCAAGTCTAGCCGAACAAGCCCAAATTGATAAAATTTCAAAAATCCTCAAAATTAACCCTTCAATTGAACGNTTCCAAGCCTATTCCAATCTAGACCCAAGTCTAGCCGAACAAGCCCAAATTGATAAAATTTCAAAAATCCTCCAAATTAACCCTTCAATTAAACTCAAAATCATTTCAATCCTTCACCAAAAACCTTCATTACAATCATCTACACAATGTTGATGATTCAATTGGGCTCAAGTTCATGGCTAGCCTAGCCCAAACACAAGTTTTGGTCCTTTGAACCCACATTAGACCCAGACACTAAAGTTAGCCTAACCACTCCAAAACCACCAAATTAATAACTCCACAGCCATTATTTGGACCCTTGTGACTAGTATAAACTCCATAAAATCACCTAAGCTAAGAAATGGACCAAAGGTCTCCTAAATTAAAGCATTTCGTTCAATATTTGCTTAAGCTTACGAATCATTTTGCCAAAACAAAGCCCGAACCCATTTAGNCCAGACACTAAAGTTAGCCTAACCACTCCAAAACCACCAAATTAATAACTCCACAGCCATTATTTGGACCCTAGTGACTAGTATAAACTCCATTAAATCACCTAAGCTAATAAATGGACCAAATGTCTCCTAAATTAAAGGATTTCGTTCAATATTTGCTTAAGCTTAAGATCATTTTGCCAAAACAAAGCCCGAACCCATTTAACTGCTGTAACAGATTTCTGTGAGGTCTCTGAGCCCTCTGGCCACCTCCCCAGGAATGAACTACTAGCCTAATGGCCAGAAAACACCAAAACCATGAGCCACCCCTATGGAATCAAACCCAATTCAAACCTAGAGGCCACCTCATCCAAATTAAATGTTAGAGCCTCTCTACCCTCCACCTACGCATCACTCTTCACCCCCTCATTGGCCATGGCAGCAAGCCTTAAGCCATTTTTATAAAAAGCTCATCTCCACGACCATGGGGGGAGTACTGAAAATTTCTCAGAGAGACAACTCCAAATTGCTCCCAGAGACTCTTTGATACCTTCTCAGCTCAAGCCAACCACTTTCCCCCACTGATTCCCATTATGGAAGCTCAATTTTGAGCTCAAACTTCTGCCAAAAACCAGGACAGAGCTAACCACACCTCCAAACTCCATTAAACTCAAATTAAGTTCACCCACACCTTCACCACAGTGAAAGAAGGAGAAGCTCCATCAAATTCCCCTTCCACAGAGACTCTAGCATAGCTCTAGACCAGTACCTAAAATCGAGCTTTGTCGAATTCATACCTAGAACTTTCACCACAGCAAGAGGCTCAATCCCTACCCTCCTTGGACCTCCACGAATGTGTCGAGCACCTCTAATTGAAGCTTCCCTTTTCAGAGCAAAGGTATTGAACTTCTCCTCCTCCCGAGCCTATTTTGATTCTTCATTTGATTAGGCTTAATTTAATTGCATGATTACCTTATGAATGTGTTTGTCTCACTTAGACGAGTCCATACGATCAAACCCCAAGAGATTTGGTTGAGTCTAGAGAGAGATCTTAAGGTTTTAGTGTGGAAGGTTCTCAGGTTAGCCTATTTGGGGACGATGACGGGGAGCCTTTCGATCGCGCATTTATCTCATCAATGGACGAGATGAAGTCGGATAGCACTTCGGTTCATAAAGTGTGGGCCGAGTCAGTAGTTAGATGGATGGCGGCGTCCAACCAGAGAGCGCCACACGTGTTCTCGGAGCCGCCTAGGATCTAGTCAGCGTCGTGCGTTTAAATAGATAAATAGGGATTTAAATAATTCATAAAATGCTCCCTAACATCAAAAATTCATATCTTGGTGTTGAAAAATCACAAAAATAAAATAAAAATACCCTCTTCTCAGTGAACAGAGGAGGAAAATTTAGAAATAATTTGAAATTTATTTGATCCATGTGTTATTTTTAATTAATTAAATACTATTTTGAGTCTTTTGATTCTCTATTCATGTAGACATTTCACCATTGCTTGAAATGTTAACATGTTGGTTCCTCTGTCTTAGGGAACGTTCCTTGATTTTTCTGAAGTCAGAGGAGATCTCTAGATAGAGATACATATTTTTCAAGTTTATGGCTATTTTTTGTACNTCTTTTGATTCTCTATTCATGTAGACATTTCACCATTGCTTGAAATGTTAACATGTTGGTTCCTCTGTCTTACGGAACGTTCCCTGATTTTTCTGAAGTCAGAGGAGATCTCTAGATAGAGATCCATAATTTTCAAGTTTATGGCTATTATTTGCACAAATTAATCATAACAATTAGCATGTTACTTAGAAAATTCCAAGAAAATTTTGCAAGGTTTGTTATGACCACAGAACCCTTAANTTTTTGTACAAATTAATCATAATAATTAGCATGTTACTTAGAAAATTCCAAGAAAATTTTGGAAGGTTTGTTATGACTAGAGAACCCTTAAAAAATATTTCATGGGTTAAGTCATTAAGAATACACCTAATTTCCACCAACCTTAAAAAACAAAGAAAATTAATTTTTGGTAACACAAACATTAAATGACTTGATTTTTAATCTCTACTAAGATTCAAAGTTTAGAGAACTCCCCATAAAAATTTCAAAACACTTGGAGCTCATTTAATACCTCAAATTGATTTTTCAAGTTAAATAACATTTTTGGCACTAAAATAATTTTTAATAATTAAAATATAACTCAAAAAATTATAAATATTGGTTTTTAGAGTTCTCTGTGATCAGAAGAATTTTCTAAAAATAAATTTGAAATTAAAATAAAAATTCCATTTTGAAGCGTATTTTTAAATAATTAAAAATAATAAAGATCACAAAAATAATAAAATTCATGAAAATTTTCTAAATTGTTTTCTAAGAACTTAGAAACAATTGGAATACTTTTCCTAATTTTTTAAGTGAAGATAGTGAATTTTGAAGCTCAAAATAATTTTAAAGGCTAAAAATAGATTTTCACTAAAATTATTCTAAAATTTCAAATAAAAATNAAAAATAATAAAGATCACAAAAATAATAAAATTCATGAAAATTTTCTAAATTGTTTTCTAAGAACTTAGAAATAATTGGAATACTTTTCCTAATTTTTTAAGTGAAGATAGTGAATTTTGAAGCTTAAAATAATTTTAAAGGCTAAAAATAGATTTTCACTAAAATTATTCTAAAATTTCAAAGAAAAATAAAAAAAAATGTGAAATGTGTTTCTCTATGTCACTTGACAATATGCAAATTTAATAAATATATAAAACTTAATTTTCCACATTTAAAATATTTTAAAATTAATAAATACTCCATAAATTAAAATAATTCTTAAAATTCAAATATAAGTCAATAGATCTTGAAATTTAGTTCCAATGCTTTTCTGGTCTAAGTCTACTTCCAATAAAAAATTTCAAGGGATTAGGCTTTCCCTTGGTCATGTTATGAAATTTTCTTTAAAAAATCCTATTTTTGCATTAAAATAGGTATGTAAATTAAATTAAATTTTGAAAAATCATATTTTCTCCTCTGATGTCATAAGTGACCCATGAGTGAGGTGGGGTTAAAATTCCAAAGTCATTTGGATTAAATTTGATAAATTATGAAGTAATAGAGCCTTAGGGGAAAAAATGTAATTTTTGAAATTTAGCCTTAATTAACATTTAGGCTTAATTCTAGAAAGGAAAATGGGTAACCTTTGATCCTAATTAACATATTTGGATGATTGAAACACAAGGGGATTAATTGGTAGAAACCAATCTCAGTTTTGTTAATTAAAGGATAAATTTGAAATTTCCTTAAATTATTAAAATTTGGAAGTCTAGTTAAATAAATGATCCTAGACTTAGGGGTATAGTTTTGGGTGTTAATAACTCACTAATCAAATACCCTTATTTGATGTTCACATGACTTTCAAAAAAGAATCATCATCACTTAATATTCAATCACTTCCAAAATATATACTAAGACATCTACCTAAATCTTAAGGGCTTTGTAGTGACCTAGGCTAAATCAAATATGATTAAAAGAGGATTAGAAAATTGAACATAATTAAAAATGAACATCTTTAAAAACACTATAAGCCCAAACTAAAAAGTTGGTTGAGTGCCTTTATAACATTAAATTGCCCCTTTTAAGGGTCTTCACCCGCATAATTTACAAATTAAATCACAAATGAAAATTACCCTACTCTTAGGGATAATTGAAACATCATTGTTTGTTGAGCATTAAAGGCATTTATAAGATGGGTTATTAAGCAACGTAATAAGTTTAAATAAGTTCAAGACTTTTCACCAGGCAGTGAGAGGGAAGCATGGACCTGCTTCTTCCTCTAAACCTGTTGGATACCTCGGAGGTCTACTAAACTTAATATGTTTTGCTTAACAAAAATCATCCTTAATCAAAATAATAGGGACCCACCAAGATATGACTTAGGGTTAGGTAGGTCGCCAAAACTTTACTTTCCTGCTTCATATAAAATGCTCTGACATGCATTTTGAGTTTCAGGTGGTGGAAAGAGAAGACTCGCCAGGTACACTTTTACAGTTTACAGCACGGTCTTTCTTGTACTTTCATATTATACTTGTATTCTAAACAATGATGTCATCCTGCTTGAAAACTAAAATTGTTAGGATAGCCACAAAACCAAAACCAAAGCCAAAACTAATCAACCAAGATAAAATTCACCGCCACAACATTCAAAATATAAAATAACTCAAAATTTAATCACAAACATCACACAAAACAACAACTACAACTAAATTATAACGTCTCTATCAAATGATCAGGAATCCCTTGGAGGAGGTAACCTACGGTTGCTAACAAGGCTTCTCACTGTCTAAATAAAATTATGTTACTCATTAAGTTGAGTTCAGTAAAATCATCACGACTAAGTGAATCCAATAGAAAATAGTGGTACCGGAACGAGGGAACCATAGGATGCTAATCGGTGTCCTTCTAATCAATTTTAACATCCCCCATAAAATTTGAAGAACTACAACCATAGGGCCACCTGATTTGACATCATAACTTGACACCCTGGAAAACTTAAACTCGTCACTGTAAGGAGCTTGGAGCTAGCATGGTGGGCAACATGACCATCTTCAACAGTAAAACATTTCTACTTCAGCTAAACTAATTTCCTTCCTTAGAATTAAATAACCAAGCCATATGATTTTGAGGTTGTCTGCCTAACGCAATATAAATTCTCAACTCATCCTTAGGCCTTTGTACAATCATTTTGTATAATATAAGCCCTAACTCGTTTTAGGATTACGAGGTTGTCATTTTTCATGACCTAAATCCTCACATCTTTCAGGTTATTTGTGCGATCGTTTCACACGAACGTAAGTCCTAATTAATAAAATTGGCAGGATGAAACAACTAAATATTTTTCCTCAAAACTGAAGTCAAACCATAGGATAAAATAGGAAGTCATCGAGGTTCTCCCCCGGATCCATTAAAATCCCCTAGTTCTTCCTTCTTTGGATTCAAAAAATAAATGCTCCAAACTTGAGCCAATACCTTTTCACACCTCTTCGTCCTATCTCATTGAAAAGTCCTATCCTTTTGAAGTCCTTGAAGATAATATTTCCTGATTTTTATCGAGAGTTTTCTTAGGTGACTTCGATCATTTAGAATGTATTTAACTATAGGGGCTTACCCTTATATGAAGCTTTTCCGAACCCAACTTAATATAAACCCTATTTAATTCTTCATATTAAATAGGGGAAATTTTTGGTAAATAAAACGGTTTTGGAGACCAAACGGACGTCATACATTTCTTAGTTTATTCGATCGAGCCTCATCCTCAAGACTTGTGTTTATCCTTCAAAATAGATATAGGGTTTGAGGTATAGTGCTCTTTCATTTAAACTTTGGAAAATATGGGGTTAGTTTGATTTCATATTTTTTAAACATTAAAATATCTTCTAAAGGGAACAATGGGATTTTGATTCCGGTGACCGACAGCTTCTTACTGGCAACTCCTCAACCANCATTTAAACTTTGGAAAATATGGGGTTAGTTTGATTTCATATTTTTTAAACATTAAAATATCTTCTAAAGGGCACAATGGGATTTTGATTCCGGTGACCGACAGCTTCTTACTGGCAACTCCTCAACCCAAAAAATAGAGCCGACAATGTTGAAACAAACAATGAAGCAAGAGTACCAGATGAACCAACAGGGAGGCTGAGATACCCAGCCAAGATGTCGAGCAAACAAGGAGTTCGAGTAGACGGTGTGCAGGGAGGCAAGACCTTCCCCATCATCAGAGATTTCATCCAACTTAAATCCTTCCCAAAGAGAGGCTTATATAGCCAAAAAAGTTGAAGAATAATTCCCTATACATTCCTGTGGCAAACCAACCACAAGGAGCCATCATCCAAATTGCAGTAAGGGGCAACAGGGGAAGGGGAAACTACTTTACGTGCAATCAAGAGAGTGCACGACTCGAGGAGGGCGAAGGAACAAGTGCAACTCAAGGAGGGCGAAGGAACAAGAGCTCTATCACAATAAGATCATACATATGAGAGCTAGGGGGGAGAGAGGAGCAAACGGTATGAGGGAGGCTTGGTCGGTAGCGAGTTNGGAGGGCGAAGGAACAAGTGCAACTCAAGGAGGGCGAAGGAACAAGAGCTCTATCACAATAAGATCATACATCTGAGAGCTAGGGGGGAGAGAGGAGCAAACGGTATGAGGGAGGCTTGGTCGGTAGCGAGTAGGAGTGCGAGCGAAGGCGTGAGCGAATTAGGGATTTTAGGATTTAGGGATTTATGTGAAAAAGAATTCTAATTTTATAATTTATAGTATTTTATTTTTAAAACTCTCCAATTTTTGTATGCACAGAACCACATCAAAATGGGTGTCCCTTCAGGTAATTTTGACGCTATGAACGCGCAAGGCAGTCTATTTTGTCATCCGAGGTCATCTAGACAACTTCATTGACGATCCGATCAAAAACACGTCATATTCAAATCTCGTCAAAATTTGGTTCAAGCTCAACTGAATTATTAGATTGGTGTATATGGTTGTCATAAGAGGTTTAGAAATGATTTGGAGTGATTTTGAATTGATTTGAGAGTTCAATTTGGTGGTATTTGAAGACATGGCTAATTTGGGGCAAAATTAGAGGTTTTTGGATTTAGGTGGAAATTCAGCTCAAAGCATGGGTTAATTGAGTTAATAATTGGATTGAATTGAGTTTTTTCATGATTAATTTAAGTTTAAAATTGAATTTGGGGNGGTATTTGAAGACATGGCTAATTTGGGGCAAAATTAGAGGTTTTTGGATTTAGGTGGAAATTCAGCTCAAAGTATGGGTTAATTGAGTTAATAATTGGATTGAATTGAGTTTTTTCATGATGAATTTAAGTTTAAAATTGAATTTGGGAGAAATTGGGATAAAATTGATGGACAGTTGAGATGAATTGGGGTAATTGGGCCTTTAATGGCAATTTGGGGCTTTTGGTAAAAAAGGGTCAAATTGGTTAAATTGGGTTCAACTAAAGAGTCCAAATTGATTTTTGAGACATTTGAAATGATTTTTAGGGTTTTCCAAAAGTTTGGGCCACCAAGGGTATTTTTGAAATTTTGGCAAAATGAGGGGTATTTTGGTAACTTTGACAATATTTGGAAGTTTTAGGCAATTTGGGTAGGTTGAAATGGTTTAAAATAATTTTTGGACAAATTTGGGTATTTTGGGTGAAATTGAGAATGTTAGTCAAATTTAAGGATTGAGGGTGTTCTGGTAAATTGGGTAGGTTTGGGGGGGCAAAATGGCTAAGTTGGACATTTTCGTGAAATTGATGTGTATCTCCATTTGGGTCTTCTATTTACTGGTCTTATCTAAAATCTAGCCTTGGCTAGTGGGTCTAGGGAACCATCTACATGTGTTTCCTGAAACATCAAGGCATCAAAGTCAACAAGTTTGGGTTTAAGGTTGTGAATGAGTGAAAGTGTGTGCACTAGTGCAAGACCAATACCTAGAGTCAACCCTATGGCCAAGCAATCCTATAGAAACTCTCCTTGAGATCCCCTATAATGGCCCCACCTACTAAGTGCTAGATGTTAGGAACAGCATATGGAACTTCAAGTAGAGCAAAGAAGATTTTCGAATTTCTAATGGTGATGGTTCCTTTTTTCGTTTTCTAGGATAAGTCAATAAGAAAGTCCTATGGCTAGACCCTAGGCTATTATAAAGGAGAAAATTAGACCTCAACCAACAGTGAGGTCAACAAGGTCGTACTCTTGATAAAAGTACAAACACTGTCTCTCAGAGTCACCATTAACAATCAGGTTACAACAGAAGAAAGTGTAAAGCTCAAACTTGAAGAATTGGAAAGTTTCAAGGGAAAAATTAGAAGCACAAAAGACTTTGGAACTCTACCAACAAGTATGGTGCAGACTCATGACAAATTGCTCCGCCCGAGAATGTTCAAAGTAGATGACCTCATTCTTGTTCTCAAATGACCTATTCTTGCACACCGCAAGAAAGGTCACAATTTTGAACCTACTTGGAAGGGTCCATTCGTCAGAGAGAAGGTCTATTCAGGAGGATCTTACCCGCGGGTGGATTTTTGAGGTGAAAGACCTATGTTGTCGATTAATGGCCAATATTTGATGATATACTAAATGACATGATATTGCTTGAAATGACTTTTTGAAATTGTTGCTTGCTCGGGGGTTATTTATTTGGCCAGTGTCTGTGACTGGGTAAAGTTTTGTAAGAAATTTAATCTCAATATAATGAAAATTTTTGAATTTTCTCACAATAATTTCTTTCATTTTTAATTTTGAGATTTCTCTAAGTTAAATTAAAATAAAAAAGACTTGCACTTGTCTAAATTTAAAGCTTGTTTAATAACTTGTTCTTGCTCGTTTTAAATTTTAGCACACTGATGGTTTTCTTTCTTCTGCAGAAAGATGTCGGAGTAGAAGCTAATTTTTTTCTTTTGTAGATGGCTTGAATCTCGCATTGAATGAAGAGAGGGCAACCCAGGGTGGCATTGCATACTTCGACTTGAACTTTGTTCAGGTCAACGTGGACTATGAGGGTCCCCTCATGAACATAGTTAGCCGCCGTGAGAAAGAAGAATTAGCATCATTACTAATGACTGGAACCAACGAAGTCTCCTCATTGAAGAGAAAGAAAACAACAACATAACAACATCCAATGGAAGGAATCAGTCATTTACTGTCCATGATCACTGCACCAATGTGGAATATAGTTAGTGTCAATAAAGAGAGAGTGTCAGATGTGTCACTCAAAAGAACACAATGTCTTACNGTTTAATAACTTGTTCTTGCTCGTTTTAAATTTTAGCACACTGATGGTTTTCTTTCTTCTGCAGAAAGATGTTGGAGTAGAAGCTAATTTTTTCTTTTATAGATGGCTTGAATCTCGCATTGAATGAAGAGAGGGCAACCCAGGGTGGCATTGTATACTTCGACTTGAACTTTGTTCAGGTCAACGTGGACTATGAGGGTCCCCTCATGAACATAGTTAGCCGCCGTGAGAAAGAAGAATTAGCATCATTACTAATGACTGGAACCAACGAAGTCTCCTCATTGAAGAGAAAGAAGACAACAACATAACAACATCCAATGGAAGGAATCAGTCATTTACTGTCCATGATCATTGTACCAATGTGGAATATAGTTAGTGTCAATAAAGCGAGAGTGTCAGATGTGTCACTCAGAAGAACACAATGTCTTAATGCCAACCGCCGCGAGCATAGAGCTTTCTTATGTCATGAGAAAAGACGTATACAAGAAGAAAAGAGAAACTTACATCAATTCCTGAGGAGGAAATTTATGATCCATGCATGAGGGAAACTCCTACCAATCCGCTTGTCACAAGAGATGAGTCAGAGTTTCTTGCGGAGCAGACACTATCAGGAATTCCAAATGAACTTTGCAAGGGTTGCTCGATGTGCAACTTTGAAATTCCAAGACAAGAATTGATAATAGGAGCATTTGTGGAGTGCCCGAGATGTAATTTCCTCCATTTGGAGCACTACAGTACCTTTGAAGATTATACAGTCGCCGATACAGGATACCAAGAGGTTACGCACCCAAATATTGAGTCATATATTCCAATTCATACAGAGCTGGGTCAAACATGGTTTCTTGCAGAAATTGAAATGAGGGAGCAACACAAACTAGCACAAAGGATTCCTACGACAGAATTAGAAAGAATGAACAGAGTTAAAAAAAAAAAGAGATTTTGATATTTAGGAAGAAATCTAAGGGATATTTTTCAACATCTTGGAAGATTTGGAACTGCATACAAGAGTTTTCTCCAAAAATGATGAAAGAAAGATTCTCGACTTTGTATTCGACTTGAGAGATAGAGATCAAGCCAGTCAGTTAATGAAAAAGAGCTACTCAGAGCTGCAGAAATGGATGTGTGGGAAAGGCAATATAACCATTCAGTGTGGTTGCTACTACAACTTTGTCAAAGTTAGGCTAGGGAACTCCTTAGGTATCTTGAGATACGACAAGATGGATCCTCTGCCTTCCGAGATAAAAGGATGTTGAAGACAAAGGTCAAGTGGAACATACTACTGGTATAATGCATCCCGAATAGCTGCATAATAATATTTATGATGAAGGAGACTGTGTTCCTCTACATATTGATCACCATGTTTTTGTAAGGTTCTTCTGTATGGTTTCCTTCGTGAGCAAGAGTAACATTTTTTTTTGAAAAGTAATTGATATTGTAGTCCTTGGAGAATTTAGACGATCCATCGCACTTCCACTACCAGTGGGTTCATTTTTAATTTTAAACAAAAATGGAACAGATGTAGCAAAGCATTGCATCCCAGATGTAGATATCNTCACATCCTATTCTCATCTTTTGAGATATGTTTGAGACCACCTTAGATGGAGTATGACATCTGATTCTCTATACAATTCTTCAAGATAAATATAAGGCAACCTTAAATGGAGTCTGGCATCCTATTCTCATCTTTCAAGATCAGTTTGAGACCACCTTAAATGGAGTATAACATCAATTTCTCTACTCAATTCTTTAAAATAGGTAGAAGGATAACTTAAATGGAGTATAACATCTTATTCTCATCTTTTGAGATTGGTTTGAGACCACCTTAGATGGAGTATGACATCCAATTCTCGACCCAATTCTTTAAGATAGGTATAAGGTCACCTTAAATGGAGTATGACGTCTTATTCTCATCTTTTGAGATCGGTTTGAGACCACCTTAAATGGAGTATANAATTTCCTCCATTTGGAGCACTACAGTACCTTTGAAGATTATACAGTCGCCGATACAGGATACCAAGAGGTTGCGCACCCAAATATTGAGTCATATATTCCAATTCATACAGAGCTGAGTCAAACATGGTTTCTTGCAGAAATTGAAATGAGGGAGCAACACCAACTAGCATAAAGGATTCCTACGACAGAATTAGAAAGAATGAACAAAGTTAAAAAAAAGAGATTTTGATATTTAGGAAGAAATCTAAGGGATATTTTTCAACATCTTGGAAGATTTGGAACTGCATACAAGAGTTTTCTCCAAAAATGATGAAAGAAAGATTCTCGACTTTGTATTCGAGTTGAGAGATAGAGATCAAGCCAGTCAGTTAATGAAAAAGAGCTACTCAGAGCTGTAGAAATGGATGTGTGGGAAAGGCAATATAACCATTCAGTGTGGTTGCTACTACAACTTTGTCAAAGTTAGGCTAGGGAACTCCTTAGGTATCTTGAGATACGACAAGATGGATCCTCTGCCTTCCGAGATAAAAGGATGTTGAAGACAAAGGTCAAGTGGAACATACTACTGGTATAATGCATCCCGAATAGCTGCATAATAATATTTATGATGAAGGAGACTGTATTCCTCTACATATTGATCACTATGTTTTTGTAAGGTTCTTTTGTATGGTTTCCTTCGTGAGCAAGAGTAACATTTTTTTTGAAAAGTAATTGATATTGTAGTCCTTGGAGAATTTAGACGATCCATCGCACTTCCACTACCAGTGGGTTCATTTTTAATTTTAAACAAAAATGAAACAGATGTAGCAAAGCATTGCATCCTAGATGTACGATATTGTAGAGTTTTTTGTGATATTAAGAAGAATGGATGATAGCACAATATCACAAGGATTCCATCCAGACCCAGAATTGGAAGTGTTGCGCCCGTACGAGCTATGAGACCATTGTACCTCTAAGTACACATGAAAGGAATTCTTGTCCTGAAGCGTGGCTTAGTAGGTCAACCTAATCAGGAGGTCACCACAGAGGACAGATAGATGGATCTTGACACTTTTTGCACTGCATCATGATATAACATATATGAAATGAAATGTCTCAGATGTGTTCAGTATATGATATTTGCTCAGCATTTGATAGTTCAAAATGTCTTTAGCATGGCATCTTTTGATAGCTTTAGCATGCATTCACTTGTAATACATATTTGAAGTAGATTAATGAAATTTCCTCCAAATTTCAATGAATTTGTTAAATTTCTCTTTTGTGCGATTGATAAAAAGCAATAGAACCATACATTGGTTCTAAATTATAATGAAAAAATAACAATACAACAAAAGTCTGATAAAAAATTAAAAATAAAATTTTGGAAAAATAAATCAACCAACAAAAATTAAATTTTGAAAAATATTCTTTGATAATTAAATATGATAAAGACAACAAGAAAATGATAAATTTAATGAGTTTGTTTCTCTCAATTTTGAGGTTCGCCACTCTTTATTTTCGCAACATTAATGCCCTTATCTACACCAATTTGTCACAACCTTCACAGAGTTTCACACTCTTCTCAAAATCTAACAAAATTTTCCTCACCATTGTCAATCTTCACATTCCATATGTCTATGAGCTCAACACTTGAAATTCTCTACACTATTCTCACAATGATCTTGGGATTAGTGGCGACATTTTGATTCCTAATTCTTCTAAATAGGTATGAGGCCACCTTAAATGGAGTATGACAAATTATTATCAACTTTCGAGATTGGTTTAAAACCACCTTAGATGGAGTATGACATATGATTCTCTACCCAATTCTTGGAGATATGTATAAGGCCACCATAAATGGAGCATGTCATCCTATTCTCATCTTTCAAGGTCAATTTATGTCCATCATAAATGGAGTATGACATCCAATTCTCAACTCAATTCTTTGAGATAGTTATTAGGCCACCTTAAATGGAGTATTACATCCAATTCTCATCTTTTAAGACCGGTATGAGACCACCTTAGATGGAGTATGACATCCTAATCACACCTTTCGAGATTAGTTTGAGACCACACTATATTGAGTATGACATCCAAATCTCTACTTTATTCTTTGAGATAGGTATGAGGTCACATTAAATGGAGTATCACATCCTATTCTCATCTTTTGAGATATGTTTGAGACCACCTTAGATGGAGTATGACATCTGATTCTCTATCCAATTCTTCAAGATAAATATAAGGCAACCTTAAATGGAGTCTGACATCCTATTCTCATCTTTCAAGATCAGTTTGAGACCACCTTAAATGGAGTATAACATCAGTTTCTCTACTCAATTCGTTAAAATAGGTAGAAGGATAACTTAAATGGAGTATAACATCTTATTCTCATCTTTTGAGATTGGTTTGAGACCATCTTAGATGGAGTATGACATCCAATTCTCGACCCAATTCTTTATGATAGGTATAAGGTCACCTTAAATGGAGTATGACGTCCTATTCTCATCTTTTGAGATCGGTTTGAGACCACCTTAAATGGAGTATGNCTAATCAGGAGGTCACCACAGAGGACAGATAGATGGATCTTGACACTTTTTGCACTGCATCATGATATAACAGATATGAAATGAAATGTCTCAGATGTGTTCAGTATATGATATTTACTCAGCATTTGATAGTTCAAAATGTCTTTAGCATGGCATCTTTTGATAGCTTTAGCATGCATTCACTCGTAATACATATTTGAAGTAGATTAATGAAATTTCCTCCAAATTTCAATGAATTTGTTAAATTTCTCTTTTGTACGATTGATAAAAAGCAATAGAACCATACATTGGTTCTAAATTATAATGAAAAAATAACAATACAACAAAAGTCTGATAAAAAATTAAAAATAAAATTTTGGAAAAATAAATCAACCAACAAAAATTAAATTTTGAAAAATATTCTTTGATAATTAAATATGATAAAGACAACAAGAAAATGATAAATTTAATGAGTTTGTTTCTCTCAATTTTGAGGTTCGCCACTCTTTATTTTCGCAACATTAATGCCCTNTATGAAACTAAAAGCCGCAAATGCACATTGCAAGCAGAAAAGTATTTCAGCGAGGCAATGGCAAAAATTGAACCACAACCAGGGTGGTTAATGATGAATTGAGTGCATGTGAAGTTGGCTGATAGCACCAAAAGCGACGTCTGCAATCTTGCGTGTTCGGAAATCAGCATGTGGGATCAAGCAGACAAGAGCACAGGCTAAGGTGAAGTGCCAAAGCATGCGTGTAGAACAAGAAGGACCATCCTAGTGTTGTATCATGCCTGATTGGTATGGTGAGAAAAAGCAAGAATGGGAGAAAAGATGAAGCACGGTGGCAATTTTGAAGAATTATTTAAAGAGATTTTTGTTAGAAGAAGCTCTAGATCATAATTGTCATAGAAATTATTTAACTATATATGAAAATATGTATTTCACCTTTTTAAAGTTAAAGTAGTATTTTTATGTAAAATAGATATTTGAGTTGTATAAATGTAAAAAAAAGAGTTTATAAGATAGATATGTAAATACATAGGAATTGGGTGGTTTGTACGTAAATGCCCCTTAAAATATTAAAAAATTATGAATACAAATTTAGTAAGAGATTGCAAAGCGTTTCATGAAGAAAAGATCATTATCAAATTGTCATCAATCAAATTAATAGAGCTGATTTATAATTTTAATTCCTCACAAGTAATAAGGATAAAAATAGTAGAGATAAAATGAAGAATTAAAGCAAGTTTTTTTTTTAAGGTTTGAAAGAACAATAACTAGCAAAGTTAAATAAATAGAAAGATAAAATAATTATATTTCATAAGTGTTTCATTTTTCAATTAGTGACGAATAGGAATAACTAGTATATAGGATCAAGCACGGCGTCGGGATCAATAAATAGTATTTTCATATTAAAAGATTGAGCTGAGAAATTTTCTAAACTATAGTAGCATTTTTTACTCTTCTAAACCAACAAGATGGATAGTAATTTATATTTGTTTAAATAGCACAACTTTATTTTGATTCATCTGTTATTTTATAATGTCCTATCAATATGAATGTTACAAGTTTTACATCATGATTAATTTTTATGCATTATTTATAAGAGATGTATATTATCCACTGAATAAATGAAAATGTGAATGATACACATTAAATTTATCCTTGCACGTGTATGTTAATTGATATAGGTCACCTCTTTAAAAAATTAATTGGCGAAGCTAAGGTACATGTGCATGTAAATCGAAAAATTAATTAATATTGATGTACTTTAATTAGCACAATTTAGATAGTGCTCCTGTAATTTATGTAATATAAAAATGATATAAAAATGAAAAAAAAAATATAATGCCGTATAATTGAATGTTACAAACTTTTTTGAATGATCGTATTTGAATAATAAATTGCATGACTCTTTCTTGAGCCGTTAAAAACTCAAAAAAATTAAACTAACACTTTTAGATCCAAACCTTGAGCTATAGAAGGAGTGATAGAAGAGGAAATACTTAAAAAAAAACAACTAAGTGAGCAAAAGATAATTAAACATTCATGTATGTTTTATCGGTAAAATGATTTAATTATTAATTGTGAAAGGATCTTTCCATAATTTGGAACATTAATTGTCAGTGATAAAAATTTCAATTAATTTGATTTCACCATCTGATCGTTTTTTCCCGGTTTTGAAAATTCTAAGCCAATGGACAAGCAGTGATAGCACATCTAAGACATGTCAAAATTTAACATATCAAATGTTGTTCCAAAGACGTAAGTGTGACAAGTCTTTGCTTACTTCTGCAGGTCATAATTCAGCATATCAAATGCTGTTCCAAAGGCCTAGTGTGACAAGATTGTTCGACTGCTTTCTTTCCCAACAGAGTTTACTTAAAACTCCAAGAACCAACACTAGAGTCCGTTCAAAATTCTTCCAAGCATCTTTTTTTTTTAAAAAAAAAGAAACATGATAGCAAATAACATGAGTAGCACATTTACTTCATTATCAATAACATTACAGACCTAAACATATTATAGCACAAAAAAAAGAGGAAAACTCCAGATTAAATAATAGAGTGACGAGAANAAATACCTTTAATGAACCAAATTATCCAAAAGCTTTCAAAATCATTTCAAATATCCCCAAAAACAATTTGGATGACTCTGTGTAGCTTAATTTGACCAATTTGACATTTTTTGACCNAAATACCTTTAATGAACCAAATTATCCAAAAGCTTTCAAAATCATTTCAAATATCCCCAAAAACAATTTGGACGACTCTGTGTAGCTTAATTTGACCAATTTGACATATTTTGACCAAAATCTCTTAATTGCCTTTAAAGGCCCAATTGCCTCAATTCACCCCAAATGTCCACCAAGTTGATCATAATTTTCCATATTTTCAATTATAAACTCATATTCATCATATCCAAGCTTTAATAAAAAAAATCAAAGACCGATTGACCCACATTTGAATCCAATTTCAACCAAAATCAAAAAGCCCAATTTGATCCAAAATTAAAATTTCACCAAATTGAACCCCCAAATATATCCAATAGTCCCAATATTGAATCATAAACTATTTAAAGCACTTACCCACATCTAATTGAACCTTTAATTGGCATTTTTCAAGCCTCAATTTCACTCAAAATCAACTTGGACCAAAACCCACAATTTTGCACCAAATTAGCCATGNAATTAAAATTTCACCAAATTGAACCCCCAAATATATCCAATAGTCCCAATATTGAATCATAAACTATTTAAAACACTTACCCACATCAAATTGAACCTTTAATTGGCCTTTTTAAAACCTCAATTTCACTCAAAATCAACTTGGACCAAAACCCACAATTTTGCACCAAATTAGCCATTTCCCCGAATTCCACCAAATTGAACTCCATAAACCCAAAATTTACACTCAATTTCTATCTAAAAATCTTCATGAAAATCACCCACACCATTTTGAACCATGAATTAGGCCATAGCCAAACTCTAGACCAACTCAAAACCATGTTTAACCCAACATACCGAAAATTGACCAAATTTCCAAATGCCACCAAATTGACTCCCCAAATAAATTCAAAATCACTCCAAAACTCTTATAAACTCATTGTGACAATCATCTTCACCATCGTCATTGATCAATTGATTCCAATGTCATGACTTGCCCAACCTAATCCTAATATCAAGCCAAAATACCCAAAATTGAATNTGGGGACAATGTGGGGGAGCTCAAGGGGGGTCCACATTGGATTACTTGGCTTTCGGGTTAACCCTCAGGTGCTCTGGTCTTGGTTTTCCTCACACACACACTTGCACATTACACTTCCACTCACAACCTTAACCCCAAGCCTGATTAACTTTGGTCCCTTAACCATTTAGGAGACTCGTGTAGATGTTCCCCTAGACTCATTAGCCCTAGGCTAGGGTTTAGCTAAGACCATAACATGGAGGACCCAAAATAGAAGGTTCTGTTGGTCCATGGCTCAAGTAGGATGGTTGACACCCCAATTTTACCAAAATACCCAACTTAGCTTTTTGCCTCGAAATCTACCCAATTTACCAAATTACCCTTGAAACCCTTGAATTGACCAAAATTCCCAAAATTACCCAAAATACCCAAATTTTCTTAAAATTTATCTCAAACCATTTGAAATCACCAAAATTGACCAATAAACCCAAAAATTTTCAAAATTAGCAAAATACCCCTCATTTCGCCAAAATTACAAAAATACCTTTAATGAACCAAATTATCCAAAAGCTTTCAAAATCATTTCAAATATCCCCAAAAACAATTTGGATGACTCTGTGTAGCTTAATTTGACCAATTTGACATTTTTTGACCAATCTCTTAATTGCCTTTAAAGGCCCAATTGCCTCAATTCACCCCAAATGTCCACCAAGTTGATCATAATTTTCCATATTTTCAATTATAAACTCATATTCATCATATCCAAGCTTTAATAAAAAAAATCAAAGACCGATTGACCCACATTTGAATCCAATTTCAACCAAAATCAAAAAGCCCAATTTGATCCAAAATTAAAATTTCACCAAATTGAACCCCCAAATATATCCAATAGTCCCAATATTGAATCATAAACTATTTAAAACACTTACCCACATCAAATTGAACCTTTAATTGGCCTTTTTAAAACCTCAATTTCACTCAAAATCAACTTGGACCAAAACCCACAATTTTGCACCAAATTAGCCATTTCCCCGAATTCCACCAAATTGAACTCCATAAACCCAAAATTTACACTCAATTTCTATCTAAAAATCTTCATGAAAATCACCCACACCATTTTGAACCATGAATTAGGCCATAGCCAAACTCTAGACCAACTCAAAACCATGTTTAACCCAACATACCGAAAATTGACCAAATTTCCAAATGCCACCAAATTGACTCCCCAAATAAATTCAAAATCACTCCAAAACTCTTATAAACTCATTGTGACAATCATCTTCACCATCGTCATTGATCAATTGATTCCAATGTCATGACTTGCCCAACCTAATCCTAATATCAAGCCAAAATACCCAAAATTGAATCCATGCATCAAAATTAAATAAACATAGCCAAATTGGTCAACTTAAGATCGTTATAGCTATCCACCAAGTGGACTCTAGTGACGAGGCTAGACCNTGATCAATTGATTCCAATGTCATGACTTGCCCAACCTAATCCTAATATCAAGCCAAAATACCCAAAATTGAACCCATGCATCAAAATTAAATAAACATAGCCAAATTGGTCAACTTAAGATCGTTATAGCTAGCCACCAAGTGGACTCTAGTGATGAGGCTGGACTCACCTAGCTCACCCTATATAAGCCATGGAAAAAATGTCCCACAAATTAAGGGACTTCTTTCCTAAAATTACGAAGCTAAGGAGATCTTTGCCAAAACCCATCACCAATCCATTTAATTACCATTAAGACTACTCATTGGCTCCCCTGACCACCTGACCACCACCTGAGTCCTTGCCACCCACCCTAGTCATTGGAGGAGCCAAAATCAAAGGCCATCATACCTCAAATTGAACCTAATTAAACCTAGCCAATGTGTCAAGCTCTGATTAGACACTTGTCTCTTTCAACCCTCGACCTCAGCTCTGCTTTGCACCCATCAATTTCCCTTTGTGGCCACCCCAAGCTCCTATCTTTAAACATCCCCCCTTCACGGCCAAAGAAGAGTCTACTTGAAACTTAGGGGAAACTCTGCCAAATTCTTTCCAGAGCTTCTCCAAACTTTCCTAAGTGCAACNTACTTGAAACTTAGGGGAAACTCTGCCAAATTCTTTCCAGAGCTTCTCCAAACTTTCCTAAGTGCAACCCCCCTGCTCTCAGCCACCCATAGCCACCACTTAAGGCCAATATCACCACTAAAATTTGCCTTAAAACTAGGACACTTTCTGTCACAGCTTCACAGTGCATCAAACTCCAATTAAACTTGCACACACGATCTCCAGAGTGATAGAAGTTGATCCCTTACAAAAGCCCCATCACAGAGAGCCTCTAACCTAGCTCTACACCAGTGCCTGAAGTAGGTATTAGTCAAAATTATACTTAGACAATTCACCATAGCCTGGGAGCTCATGTGAAGTTTCTTTGCACTACTTTGAAGTTTCTCCAGCCATCTGATTGAAGCCTCACCACTCAGACAAAAGTATTGATCTATCACCCTAAACTAAGCTTAATTCAATTCTCCATGCATTTAGACTGTATTTGATAGCATTGTAACCTTATGGATGTGTTCGTCTTAAGTAGATGAAGGTGTAAGAATAAACCCCATGTGATATGTTTGAGTATTGAGAGAGATCTTAAAGTTTGAAGTTTAACGGCCTACAGGTTAAGTTAATCGGGGACAATGAACAGATGTCATCCATTTCTGCGTGTATCGAATGGCGCTCTGGATTGCGCCAGACGAATGAATGGAACAAAACAACGGGCTGACAAGGCGACTATGTGGCTAGAAACGTCGAATGGTGGAGTGCCGCATGAAAAGCTTGACGAGTACGAGGATCCAGTCAGCACCATGCATTTAAATAAAAAAATCAAGATTTTTAGAATTATTTAAATGCCAGATCATTAAAAATCCAAAACTTTACATTGAAAAATCCTAAAAATGAAATAAAAATACCCTCTTGATCAGTGAACAGAGGAGAATAATGCGGACTAAAAATAAAAATTATTTATTGACTCTCTAATTTTTAATTAATTAAATACTCTCTATGGTATTTTAATTTATTACTTTAAATATTGATCACCATGGCTTGAGATTTCTTGTTCCTCATGACAGAGGAAATGTTCTCTGATTTTTCAAAAGTTAGAGAGCATCTCTGAGCTTGTAACCCTAATTTTCAACCTTGGATGACTGTTTTGCCTTACATTAATTATGTAAATTAAAGTATCACTTGGAAAATTATGAGATAAATTTTAGTTGATTTCTTGTGGATAACGGAGCTTAGGAAAAATATCATGATGGCTTGAATAATTTTCTGCATTTCTATAGTTAATTAAATGTCTATATCTTTTTTTAATTTCTTTAAATTAAATATTAATAAAAAAATTAATAAAATTAATTTCACATTGTGTAGAAAAATCATGTTGACTTTCTGTAAAAATTTGAAAATTATTTGATTAAGTTTGAGTTTTAAATTTGTATCTATAAGTAAAATTGTATTTTAGTACAATAATAATTATATTAAATTAAATAAACTTAAAAAAATTATGAAAAATATTTTTTTGAGTTCCTCATGATTAGGAGCACTTGAGAAAAATAAAATTTATTTTTTAGAAAATAATTCATTTTTGAACTAAACTTTTAATTAAAAATAATTAAAAATTCTAAAAATACAAAAAAGTTTCAAAGTATGTCTAGTTGTTTCCTGATCACTTGGGACTCATTAGAATATTTTTCTTAATATTTCTAAGTTATATATAAATTTTAAAAGTTTAAAATGTATTTTCCTTAATTTTTCATTTAAATAATTATAATAGTTAAAACAAAAATCATGGAATTTTGCCTAAGTGTTTCTCTGACCTAGGTGAACCTCTAATAATTTTCTCATAAAAAAAACTTTATTTTGATTGTGTAAATTTATTAATATTAAAACTTCTATTTTCTAAGTTAAAAAATTTATTTAAATAAAAATTTGAAAACCACATTTTCTCCTCTAATGTTTTAATTTAATCATGGATATGATACTCTAAAATTTTTAAAGTAATTTGAATTATTCTTAATGATTTATGGAGTGGGGAGCCCAAACGACAAAATGGTGATTTTAGACTTTTGTGCCTTCATGAAAATTTAGGATTAGCCAAAGGGGAAAATGGGTAATTTTGATCTTAAAGAGTACTTTTGGATGATTGAAACATAATGGGTTTACAGGTAGAAACCAATTTGCCACCTTTCCATGATAAGAGTAAAATTGTAATTTTCTAAATTATTAAGTGTTGGAAAATAATCAAAATTAAATGATTCTAAAGTGATGGGCTTAAGTTAGGAGGATGAAAATTCACTCTTTTTATATCCACAATTGGATATGATATGACCTTTCAATTAGGATAAGTATCATACAAATTAAATTTTAACTATTTGAACACTCTCCCATTGAGATTATTAAGGACCAGGTAGTGATCTAGGCCTAATATTCAAACTTATATGATGAGATTTAGAAAGGACAACATGATTGATGATGAACACTTTTAAACACTACAAGCCCAACTTTTGTGGTGGGTAAAAAATCTGTAATGACTTAAACTTGCCTTAGGGGCATTGACCTGCATAACTCTTAACTGAAATATCAATTGATTAATTGAGTACCCTATCCTTAGGATAATTGAAATTTCAAAGTTTACCAAGTAAAGGGGTAATTTTAAATCGACCTTAGATGATTAATGAAACAATATGATAAGTTCAAAATGAATTCAAATTTTTTCAAGGGATCTTTAAAGCAGTCCAGGGTCATTCCCCAATCACTTGGGAATCTGTTGGATATTTTGAATGATAAGTTAAACTTTTTACATTTTGTTCTAAATTCATCCAATAAGATCTTTCAGGACTCATTAAGTCATAGTTTGGAGTCTGTTAGATACATGACCCTTGATCTTAATGCTTATGCAGAGTATAACAATAGTTCTGATGGTATTTTTCACTTATATTTCCTTATTTTGCAACAAAACCAAAAACTTGATCCTGAAGAAAAATAAAAATTGAACTTTTTTAATTTATATATATTTATATTGGGATACTACGGAAGTATATTGATCGTTGTCAAGTAATATAAGACTTTTTTATTAAGACCTCAATATCGAACCCAGAGGAAAGATTATGCAATATGCACTTTTTAGAAAGTTTTTATATTTTTAAAAAAATAATTACTTAAACTATAAATAATTTTTGCAGGAATTTAAAATTTAAATATTTTTGGTATTTTTGATATTTTAACGAAACAGTAACGACATAAAAAATAACTAAAGTTTTTGTAGAAGAGACGTACTTAATATGAAAATATATTTCTTCTTATCATGAATCAATAATATGTATAGAAATTCTGTTATGGAAGTACGCAAATTGTGTTGGGTCAAATAGGAGTAATAATATTCTTTACCCTTGCTAGAGATGTTATAAAGAACATTAGATAATTTAAGGTTTGAATAGTTCTAAAGACCGGCTAGGTAGGGAATATACTAGCCCTCACTTTAGAGTTCCCTAGATTCTCTCCACCTGGGAGCTAAGATTATCGTATCAGAACCTAAAATAATAAACCAAGTTGAGGGCTTTAACCTATCACTTTAAAGTCCTCTTAAGCACCGGAACTGGCACTTAGGCGCCAAAACTCTTTTGCACAATTTTTCACATTTTTTGCTCCAAATTTGATCCTTTTTCACTCCTTTAAGCATTTTTTCTATTTTTACATGTATCTGTAAGAAAAACATAAAAATACCTTTCGTTAAAGCGCACTATCTAAAAAAAAAGATATAAAAATGTGTTTAAAAACACTATATATTTTAGCTGTATCAAAATCCCCCAAACTTAAAATGTTACTTGTCCTCAAGTGACACTTTAATCTTTACAAACCAAATATGTTTGATATGTATATGAGTTTTGTTACGAGTTACTAAAATTTAGATTTAGAAATATAGTAGTCCAACTTAGAAAAAATAATTTGTAAATGAGACCAACCTAAGGTTTATAAAAATAGGAGTTCTTATCTAATTCAAAAATATTGTAAGTTCTCTAAATTTAGATTTTAGCTGTTTTATTTTCTCTACTTAAAATTTTTTATTAAAAATAATTTTACTTACTATATTATATTTATAAGCTTTAGATTTTATCAAGTCTTATATTTTAAAAGATAAAATGTAGAACCAATTTTTGATTAGGCACTAATCCTCTAGCTTCTCCTCCCTTACATTTCTTTTCTTTCCCTTTTCTTTTTTTCTTTTCTTTTCTTTTTCTTTTCCNCAAGTCTTATATTTTAAAAGATAAAATGTAGAACCAATTTTTGATTAGGCACTAATCCTCTAGCTTCTCCTCTTTTACATTTCTTTTCTTTCCCTTTTCTTTTTTTCTTTTCTTTTCTTTTTCTTTTCCTTTTTTTTCTTCTTCTTTTTCTTTTTAAGGCAAGGATTACTATATCTAGATAGCCTTTTAATGATTTTGAGTTCTACTTCTCCTTTCCGAAAGTAAGTCTTGATATAAAACTTTTACTTATAAATATTATAATAGTTTTGAAAATCATTTTTATAAAAGATATTTAAGTATTAAAAATAAAAGTCTAAATTATCTAAATTTCTCAAAAATACAAATTTTTCCTACTGAAGATAGTCATTTATATTAATAATTTTCTATACAAAAATTTTTAACTTAAATTTTTTCTTCTAGTCACTTATATTTATCATTTTCTATACTAAAAATTTTTAACTTAAAGTTTTAACTAAATTTTCTTACTCATTTCTAAAATCAAAATTTACTTCCCTAATATAACTTCATACACATAATCAATTTTTCTTTTAAAATCAAATTCACTTGTAGTACATTTGAGAACAAATAAAAATCCAGTTTTAAAAATATTTTTCATCCCTCCCCCAAACTTAACTTTTTAACATATTAAATAGTTTAGCATCAGATAATTATATAGGCAGAAAATGAAAATTGAAATAACATGCTAACAGGAATATTACATCCTAATTATACAAGTATAAAACTAAAGACAGGAGTAAAATTAATTTTGATCAATNTATAGGCAGAAAATGAAAATTGAAATAACATGCTAACAGGAATATTACATCCTAATTATACAAGTATAAAACCAAAGATAGGAGTAAAATTAATTTTGATCAAANTATTTTTCTTAATATTTCTAAGTTATATATAAATTTTAAAAGTTTAAAATGTATTTTCCTTAATTTTTCATTTAAATAATTATAATAGTTAAAACAAAAATCATGGAATTTTGCCTAAGTGTTTCTCTGACCTAGGTGAACCTCTAATAATTTTCTCATAAAAAAAACTTTATTTTGATTGTGTAAATTTATTAATATTAAAACTTCTATTTTCTAAGTTAAAAAATTTATTTAAATAAAAATTTGAAAACCACATTTTCTCCTCTAATGTTTTAATTTAATCATGGATATGATACTCTAAAATTTTTAAAGTAATTTGAATTATTCTTAATGATTTATGGAGTGGGGAGCCCAAACGACAAAATGGTGATTTTAGACTTTTGTGCCTTCATGAAAATTTAGGATTAGCCAAAGGGGAAAATGGGTAATTTTGATCTTAAAGAGTACTTTTGGATGATTGAAACATAATGGGTTTACAGGTAGAAACCAATTTGCCACCTTTCCATGATAAGAGTAAAATTGTAATTTTCTAAATTATTAAGTGTTGGAAAATAATCAAAATTAAATGATTCTAAAGTGATGGGCTTAAGTTAGGAGGATGAAAATTCACTCTTTTTATATCCACAATTGGATATGATATGACCTTTCAATTAGGATAAGTATCATACAAATTAAATTTTAACTATTTGAACACTCTCCCATTGAGATTATTAAGGACCAGGTAGTGATCTAGGCCTAATATTCAAACTTATATGATGAGATTTAGAAAGGACAACATGATTGATGATGAACACTTTTAAACACTACAAGCCCAACTTTTGTGGTGGGTAAAAAATCTGTAATGACTTAAACTTGCCTTAGGGGCATTGACCTGCATAACTCTTAACTGAAATATCAATTGATTAATTGAGTACCCTATCCTTAGGATAATTGAAATTTCAAAGTTTACCAAGTAAAGGGGTAATTTTAAATCGACCTTAGATGATTAATGAAACAATATGATAAGTTCAAAATGAATTCAAATTTTTTCAAGGGATCTTTAAAGCAGTTCAGGGTCATTCCCCAATCACTTGGGAATCTGTTGGATATTTTGAATGATAAGTTAAACTTTTTACATTTTGTTCTAAATTCATCCAATAAGATCTTTCAGGACTCATTAAGTCATAGTTTGGAGTCTGTTAGATACATGACCCTTGATCTTAATGCTTATGCAGAGTATAACAATAGTTCTGATGGTATTTTTCACTTATATTTCCTTATTTTGCAACAAAACCAAAAACTTGATCCTGAAGAAAAATAAAAATTGAACTTTTTTAATTTATATATATTTATATTGGGATACTACGGAAGTATATTGATCGTTGTCAAGTAATATAAGACTTTTTTATTAAGACCTCAATATCGAACCCAGAGGAAAGATTATGCAATATGCACTTTTTAGAAAGTTTTTCTATTTTTAAAAAGATAATTACTTAAACTATAAATAATTTTTGCAGGAATTTAAAATTTAAATATTTTTGGTATTTTTGATATTTTAACGAAACAGTAACGACATAAAAAATAACTAAAGTTTTTGTAGAAGAGACGTACTTAATATGAAAATATATTT
>JXCR01124073.1:204227-249483 GCA_002079205.1 Phalaenopsis hybrid cultivar | reverse complement strand
AGAATAACATGAGATTGTATGGATGAGAATGTAATTTACTTGGTTGAGTGCAAATAAATAGGGAAATAAACATTAAAGGGTGTAGAGTTATAGGAATTTAGAGTGATAGACTAAAGCCACCACTTTGATATATTATTTTAGGGCTTGATACAAGAAGTTAGCCCCCAGGTGGAGGGAGAAGAGGGTACTCTAGATTGAGATCTAGTATCTTCCCTACCTAGTCTGTCTTCAGAACTATTCAAATTTTAGATCAGCCAATGTTCTTTATAGCATCTCTAGTAAGAGTAAAAAATAATATTGCTCCAATTTGGCTCGACAAAATTTAAATACCTTTACAACAGAATTTCAATACTTATTACTAATTCATGATAATGAAAAAGATCTTTTATTTTTATTGCTTTCATCTTACAAATATCTAGTTAAAGTTAGTTAGTCTTTTACTTTATTTTCAATTATCAAAATCACTAAAAAGAATCAAACTTTCTTTTCTACCATAGTATCTATAGTTTGAGTAAGACTCTTTTTCAAAGTAGAGTTTTTTATCTAAATTCATCTTAAAAGTTTGTTGTTTTCCCTATGGGTTAGATATTTTGGAGCTTAATCAAAAAGTCCTACATTACTTGGTAACAGTACGTATACTTGCGTAGTATCTCAATCTTTAAATATAACAGTTGTACTCTTACTTGCCTCAAAACCATGTTTTTGGCACCATTGTAAAGAAACAAATATAAATAAAGAGAATTGAGAATTTAACTACACATACATTGTATTACTATCGTACAAGATAGGGATCAAGTTTTTGGCTCGGTTATTGGGGAACTTACATTTAGTTTTTAGCAGTGGATTCAGAAGCAGAAGTATAAATCAGAAAAGAGGATCAATTTTTTGGTGCTATTGCCGGGGAGAAAAAGAAAAAAAATAGTAAAATTTGAAGGAATTTTTAGGAAAACAAATTTTTATTTTTAGAAAGCCTTATTTAAACTTATATATTTATTATAGGAATATCGCAATGTTGTTTTTATCTTAGTTCTTATTTGTGTGATTTTTTTTGTAGTAATGTATGTGTAGTTCAGGTTCTAAAAGACTAGTGCCCTATGATTTTGAATTAGAAAGAACTATTAGAAAAATTAAAAAAAATAAATATACATAAAAAGTTTTAAAATTTCAAGAAATGACAAATCAAAATAATCAAAATGCTGAAATTAATAAAGAATTAAGACTTTTAAGAGATTATGCAAACCCTACAATAGATGAACTTCATTGTAGTATTAAAAAATCTGCTATAGTGGCTAATTCATTTGAGCTTAAATCTGATATTATTCAAATAATATCAAATTATCAGTTTGGGGGAGCACCAACTTAATATCTAAATTTGCATCTTACCATTTTTTTAGAATTGTGTGCTACATTTAATTATGATGGTATTTCAGATGATGTTATTAGACTTAGACTTCTTTCATTCTAACTGAGGGATAAGGCTAAGATATGATTAAATTTGTTAGCACCTCGATCTATCAGAACTTGGGGTGAATTAGCGCAGAAATTTTTTGATAAATATTTTCCACCATAAAAAAACTATGAAGTTTATAAATGATATTACTTCTTTTGTCAGTTTGAAGGGGAATCTATTTATGAAGTGTGGTGATACACCAAAATGATATTTTGTTTTAAATATACATTTTATGCTTATTTTTTGTGATATTGCACTTTATAGAGGGATATTTTCATGTTTTTGTTGCAAGTATATGAATTTTAGGCATTTGGAGAAAAATTAGCAAGAAAGGATGAAATTTGGAGTTAAGACAACGAATTTTGAGATTTTGGCACCTAAAGTGCCATAACTGGCGCATGAAGCGCCACTTTACAGAGATCTGGTGCTTGAAGAGCTAGAACTAGTGCCTGAAGCTCCATTTAATAGAGAGCTGGCACCTGAAGCGCTAAAAGCCAAAACAACACGATTTTAAGCAAGCTGGTGCGTGAAGCACCAGAACTAGTGCCTAAAGTGCCAGAGACTACTTGTTGCGGATTAAGCTAGTTCAGGACTAATATTGCATAAATTTTGAATGGGGCACTTCTTCTAAACACTCTATGGAGTGATTCAATGCATCTAGACACTTTGGAAGGTTATTTTATGAAGGGATATGTACTTTGGATCAATAGACATATCTTTTGGAATTGAAAATGGTTGACTTTTGGATAGAATTTTGAAGGGAATTTTGAATTCTTTTTGGAGGGAAGCATCCTCTAATAAAAGAGAGGGAAGTTTAAG
Source organism: Phalaenopsis hybrid cultivar (assembly GCA_002079205.1). NCBI lineage: Eukaryota > Viridiplantae > Streptophyta > Magnoliopsida > Asparagales > Orchidaceae > Phalaenopsis > Phalaenopsis hybrid cultivar. The sequence goes on along the minus strand of JXCR01124073.1, from coordinate 247,214 downwards.
GCTTGAAAGTGGAGGGTGAAAGTGGTGGTGTAGAGAGATTTTCGAAGAAGACAAGAGAGAGAGAGAAAGTTAAGGGCTTGGAGATTTTCTTCAAGGATTGTAAGAGGAGAGGGAAAGTGAGAGATCTCTTCTTCATTAATTTTCTAAGAGAGAATTGAGGGTGCTTGTAAATAGAGAAAGTACTTGAAGAGAACCTCTAGGGATTTTCTTGGGAATGATTGTGAGATAAGTTGTGTTATTATTTTTTTTTTTTTGTAAACTAGTTTTTACATATGAAATCCATATTTTGTCGTATCCTTCTCATGAATTATGAGTAGTCTTCTTTATCCTTCTCCCTACTTTGGATTTTATTTTGGAAGAGTTGATTTTATTTTATACGGTTTTAAATGTCAATAATTTGTGATGATTTGAACATTAATCTTCATTTACTTTTTGATCTAGCCAATTGAAATGTTAAAATGTGTTGAGAAACATATGTTCCGAAAGGGATATGATTTCTACAACATAATGAGAATCACATTTGATTCCATGAGAGAGAATGTCATCAATGGGATTGAGTGCAAATAAATAAGGAAATATACTTTTTTGGATGTAGAATTGAAGATTTTGAGGTGATAGATTAAAATCCCCAATTTGGTTTAGTTGACTGGAAACTAATGCGAGATTGTTAGCCGTCAGATGAGGGAGTAGTGGGAGCTCTTGAGTGCCAGGCGGTATCCTCCCATCCTAACCACAGAATTAGGGACCAAACTCTGGATTAGTCAATGTTCTTTATGCATTTGGAAGAGGGTAAAGAATAGGATTGCTCCTATTTGGCACAAAATAATATATATATATATAATCATTTTAATTTCTTCACAATCTATATACTAATTGTAAAGAGGAAGGATAATTTCTTAAATTTAAATTCTTCGTAAGAAAAAAACATTGTTTAGTTTTCATAATTGTACTTTTGAAAGTTTAGCAATTAGTTTAATTAACTTAGTCTTTTAACTGCATTTTATTTAGCATTCACTCATTTACTCTAGATTTGAATTTTGTACTTCAATTTAGGTTTAAATTGTAGTTTACATTATAATCATAAGAACTTACTTTTAAGCATTTTCAACTTCTCTGTGGGGTCGATATCTAGGTCTCCATTAGAGCCCTCTATTACTTGAGTGATACGTATACTTGCGTTATTTTTTTGAAATTTGACTGTTTAAAGATTTTTAAAAAGATAAAACTATTTTTGATAAAATTATTTTTCTTGGGATTAAATTGCATATTTACCATTGTATCTGTCATGTGTATTTTGTAATATTGAAAAATATTTACAAAAATAACACACTAAATCTGCCTGCATCAAGTTTTTATCGCCGTTGCTGAGGAAGTAATGAAAAGTATTAGTAAGTTATATTATTATTTAAATTATTTGATTTAAACTAAAAAAAAGTGTTTGTAGTTTAATTTGAATAATTTCATTTTTTTAGTGTGTTTACTTATTTTAATTACTTATTGTGTTTTTTTATGTGTAGTGTAAGGTCTGAATATTTAGTAGCTTACGTTCGGAGTTAGAAAGAACTATTGGAAAAATTAGAAAACAACAAAAAGAGATAGATCATTTTAGCAAAATGGCATGCAACTCATATAATGCTGGAAATGAAAATGAACATCATTAAAGACTTTTAAAAGATTTTGCTAATCCTATAATAGATGTAATTCATTTGAGTATACAAAACCTTGCTGTAGTAGCCAATGCATTTGAGCTTAAACCTACCATTATCCAAATGGTACAAAACAATTAATTTGGAGGAACACCAAATGAATATCCTAATTGACACCTTGCTAGTTTTCTAGAATTATGTGCTACTTTTAAATATGATGGAGTGTCGAATGATGCTGTCAGACTTAGACTTTTTTCCTTTTTTCTAAGGGATAAAGCTAAGATGTGGTTAAACTCGTTAGTACATGGATCTATCAGAACTTAGGGAGACTTATCACAAAATTTTTATCTAAATATAACCCACCTTCAAAAACTGCTAAGCTTATAAACGATATTATAAATTTTTGTCAGTTTGAAGGGAGATCAATTTATGAAGTCTAGGAAAGATTTAAATATCTCCTTAGAAAGTGTCCACACCATGTGTTTCTAGATTGTTTAATAATACAAACTTTTTATAATGGATTGGTTGGATCTTTTAGATCGATAATGGACGCTGTTGTCGATAGATCATTAATGTCGAAACCATTTGATGAAGCATATTCGTTAATTGAAGAGATGACTAATAATAATTTTCAATGGTCTATGAAAGGGTAAATCTAAAAAGAGTATCTAGTATTCATAATTCTGATTCAATATCTATGTTAGCTGCCCAAATGGTTGTTATATCAAAGAAGGTAGATCAATATTGAATGAATTTTTCTCAGACATCACCTGTACTGGAGGAAAACTCATTGGGACAAATGATATAATCTTAATCTTCTTATGAGACCTTAAATGTAATAAATAATTGTTCTAATAATCCTTATTTCAATTATTTTAATCCTGGGTGGAAAAATCATCCAAATTTTAGTTGGAATAACAAGAACTCTAATGTTGCAAATCTGTAATGAAAAAACAACGCTGTGAACCCATTGAGAAACTCCAACAATAAAGGGAATCCAACTTATAAACCATATTACCCTCTATTTTACAATAATTTGCAGAGTAAAAAGAAGAATTTGTCAATGGAAGAATTGGTATTACAAATGGGAAGCCAATTACAAAGTCAAGGAGCTGCAATTAGAAACATGAAAAATCTATTGGGATGTATTGCTACTACACTTAGCAATAGACCTCCAAAAACGTTTCCTAGTAATGTTGAAGTAAATCCTAAATATTAGAAAAAAGAGCAAATTACGACTATTCAACTAAGAAGTGGAAAATAATTGAAAACCAGAGTTCAAAAAGAAGTGGAAGTTGAAGTTGAAAAAGATGAGGTAGAAAATGAAAAGTCTGGTGAAGATTTTGATTTTGAGTTAGAATATCCAATTAAACCAATGAAAATCACTTTAGAAAGTCCACCACCTCCATTTCCTCAAAAGATTGAAGCAGAAAAATAGTGAAAACTAATTTTTAAATTTTTAAAAAATATTAAGGAAATTAATGATAAACATTCCATTTGTTGAAGCCTTGGAACAAAAAGCATGTGAAGTACATGAAGGATATACTTAATAAGAAAATAAAGTTTATAGATAATATGACTGTTGCACTCAGTGAGGAGTGTAGTGTTATAATTCAAAAAAAGCTTCTTGAAAAACTTAAAGATCCTGGTAGTTTTACTATTCCTTATGCTATTGGCGAAAGATTTTTTGGAAAGTTTTATGTGATTTAGGAGCGAGTATTAATCTTATGTCTTTATTAATTTTTAAAAAGGTTGGGTTTAGGAGATATTTCACCTATTACTGTAACTCTTTAGTTAGCAGATTGTTCGACTACCTAGCCTAAAGGATTTATAGAAGATGTTTTGGTAAAAGTTGATAAATTTATCTTTCTTGTGGATTTTATTGTATTAGATATGAAGGAAGATAAAAAAAATCTTATCATTTTAGGAAGACCATTCCTTGCCCCTGGAAGAGCTTTAATAGATGTGCAGAAAGGAGAACTAACTATGAGAGTTCGTGATCAAGATGTTACATTTAATATTGCAAAATCAATGAGATACCCTACAAAAGAGCAAGTGATTGAATGCTTCAGAATGGATATTAATGAATATTTAAGCCATAAATATTTCAAGAAGACATTCAAAAAGAAATTTAAAAAAGAATATTTGAAATTTGAAGATGAGGATAAAATTGAAGACGAATCTATGGAAGTGAGTAATGAAGATGTGGATTATGTTCAGGAAAAATTTGAAATGTTAGATCCTACAGAAAGTGACAAGAATTTGATTTCATCTATTGAGAAACCTCCTGAACTAGAAATGAAAACACTTCATAGACATTTAAAGTATGCATTCTTAGATATTTATCCACATTACCTATTATAGTATCCTCATTATTAACTGATATGCTAGAACAATAATTGTTGAAAACTTTGAGAAGATATAAGAAAACCTTTGGATGAACATTAGCTGATATTAAAGGATTAGACCTTCAGTTTGTATGCATAGAATTTTATTGGAAAATCAACATGAACCAAAAGCTAATCCTCAAAGGAGAATGAATTCTATGATGAAAGAAGTTGTTAAGAAAGAGATTTTAAAATGGTTAGATGCTAGAATAATATATCTTATTTGAGATAGTTCTTGGGTGAGTCCAATTCACTAAGTTTCAAAGAAAGGAAGTGTGGCTTTTGTGACAAATGAAAATAATGAATTAATACCAATAAGACTAGTCACGAGATGGCGGATCTGCATAGATTATAGAAAATTAAATTCTGCCACCAAGAAGGATCATTTTTCTTTACCCTTTTTGGACCAGATGTTGGATAGGCTGGCTGGGCATAGATATTTTTATTTTCTCGTTGGATATACCGGTTATCATCAAATACCTATTGCTCGAGGGGATCAAGAGAAAATAACATTTACTAGTCCTTATGAAACTTTTTCTTTTCGGCGAATGCCCTTTGGATTGCGTAATGCATTTGCAACATTTCAATGATGTATAATGTTAATTTTTCAGTGATTTAATTGAAAAAGGGATTGAAGTCTTTATGGATGATTTTTATGTATTTGGAACTTCATTTGAAATATATCTAAATCATTTAAAGAAATTTTCAGAACGATGTGAAAAGACTAATCTCGTATTGAACTGGGAAAAATGTCAATTTATTGTTGTAGGAGGAATTGTGCTTGGGCATAAAATTTTAGAAATGACATGAAAGCAGATCCTCCAAAAATATAGGTTATATAAAACTTACCTCCACTTACTACTATAAGAGGATTTAGGAGCTTTTTTGGACATGCTGGATTTTACAGGAGATATATTAAAGATTTTTCAAAAATTACAAAGCCTTTATGCCAACCTCTAGAAAAAGATACAAAATTTGACTTTAACCAAGATTGTCTTAAAGCCTTTAAAAATTTAAAGGAAAAAATTATCACTACTCCTATAATTGTTTCACCTGATTGGAAGAAACCTTTTGAATTAATGTGTGATGCAAGTGATTATGCAGTTGGAGTTGTTTTAGAGCAGAGATATAACGAGATTTTTAGTAAGACTCTTAATGATGCTCAAATTAACTACACCACTGCTGAAAGAGAGTTATTAGCCATTATTATGCTTTTGATAAGTTTAGGTCATATCTAATTGGAGCTAAATGTGTTGTGCATACTGAACATTTGGCTATTAAATATTTAATGCAAAAGAAGGATGTGAAACCAAGATTAATTAGATGGGTACTTCTGATGCAAGAGTTTGATTTTGTAGTAGTTGATAGGAAAGGGACTGATAATCATATCGCTGATCATCTATCTAGGTTAGAACATGAAGAAACACTTATTTGGAAAAAAAAGTGTGAATCTTAATAAAATGGATTGGTATGATAGATTAGATACTGCATTATGGGCATATAGGACAATTTATAAGACATTTATAGGAATGTCCCCATATAGATTAATTTTTGGGAAAACTTGTGATTTACTGGTAGAATTGGGACATAAAGCTTATTGGGCTATTAATGAATTCAATTTCAATTTGAAAGATACTGGTGAGAAAAGATTATTGTAATTGAATGAGCTTGAGGAAATTAGAAATGAATCTTATGATAAAGCTAGAATTTATAAGGAAAGAATGAAAGAATGACATGATCAGAAGATAATAAAAAATAAATTTGAATATGGATAAGAAGTTTTATTATACAATATAAGATTGAAATTATTTTCTGGAAAACTGAAGACTAGGTGGAAAGGGTCATTCAAAATTATAAAATTCTAACCCTATGGAGCTGTTAATATTGAAGATCCTAAGATTGGAAGGACATTTAAAGTGAATAGGCACAGAATGAAACCATATTTTGATGGTCAAAGTCTAGTTTTGAAAGAGACTCTAATGTTGGGTCACCCAGAAAAAAGACTAAGAATGTCGGTTTGACGAAATCAAACCAAGCGCTTTGTGGGAGGAAACTCATATTATCATTATTTATTTTGCTTTTATGTTTTTGTTCGGAATATTCAACGTATATTTATATTTTTAATTTTATAGATTCCATGTATTTAAGAAATTTAACGTTAAGAAAATATTTAAAAACATCTTTATTTACCTAATTTTAAAGAAGAATTGATAATATATTGGATTAAAATCGAAATAGCAATTTTTTTGGAACTGGCACCTGAAGTGCCAAATCGGCGACTGAAGTGCCACATTCCAGAGAGCTGGTGCTTGAAGCGCCAGAATCGGCGCTTGAAGCTGCACGACAACAAAAATGACTTAAAACGTTTCAAAAGGTAGTTTTTGGCGAGTTCTTCTCCTTATAACTCCCAAAAACTGATTCCAAATTCCATTTTAAGCTTTCAAGAGAAAGGATCAATGCATTTTATGGATTGAGAAATCCATTTCATTGTGAATATGTTGCATTCATGATGACTGATTTATCATTGGATGAAGTGATTGCCTTTCTGCTGATGGAAAAGGAGAATGAAAAATTAAAAATAATTAGAAAGTTAACTTCTCTGCTTCCATAATGACTATTCAATCAAAGCTATGACACTACTTCATCTCTGCTAAATTACTGCCAACAAATCATCTGAGCGAAGTAGCAAAGGATTGAGCTGTGCTAAACTTCTACATTCAAAAAAATGAAGGTAGTTGATGTTGGTGCTCTGATAGTTCATCATGATCGGAGTATAGAGTGCTACAACTAGTGGATTGGGTTACCCTGCTTTGATTTTCACTTTATGCGAGCAATCAGGCATAGAGTCCCATAGAAATGAGGAAAAATTGCAACCACAACATCGTATTGGGAAGCATATGGTTCAAAGAGTTGAATCATTTATTGAGTCCTTGAGTGGAGGTTTCGATAGACCCTCAACATCAGTTGCAGGGGCATCTACTTCTTGTTCTACTTAACTTGAAAATATTATGGAGCAGCTCATGACTCAAAAAATGAGTAGTGTTAATATGCAGAATAGGATTGAAGGAATTAAAGCAAGGAATGCTTACAATGATGAATATAAGCAGAGGAAAGTTCAACATGATATAGCTTACAAGGAGGCTATGGTTAGATATCTTAGGGGTGAGTATAATGTGGAATTTCCAACTTGCCCCGACTTTATGCTGCAGATCATGAAGAAGAAGAAGAAGATGATGATGATGACGATGATGAGGAAGGGGATGAAGATTGATATTTTAGGAGTTTATTTTGTTTGTTATTTTGATTGTTTGAAGTTTGTTTTAATTGAAACTGTTGTATTAAGAACTTCATTTTAATGATGTGTTGTGGACCTAATTTGTAATATTAATTGTAGATTTTTTACTTTTTCTGCATTTTTAGTATTTTTAGTTTTTGTTTCTGTTTTAAATTTTCAGCAAATCCATTAAAATATATTATGTTTAATATAATGTTTTAAAGCCTGTATACTTTTTTAAAGTTAGTACATGCAGTATGCTAAAACCCAGTTTCATACTCAAAAATCCTCTACAGGTTATTTTTTATTTTTATGCATTTACTGTTTTCTTTCACCAGCTAAATTTTAAACTGAACATTTTTAAATTACTTAAAAATTTAAGTTTGAGGGAAAGAAAATTTTCTCTTATAAAGAAGTTAACTAAATTTTATTTGTCCTCAATTAACTATATTTTTAAAATTAATTTAACATGACCTGAGATATTAAGATTTAACTTTAAATGACTGGACTTTTGTTTACAAATATTATGGTAAATTTAGGTGAAAGTTTTTAATAATGAAGGTCAATTCTAAGTTAAGGATGTTTGGTATGAAAGGATAAGACTATATTTTTCTATTTAAAGTAAGGAAAATTATATTTTTGAAGTATTAAAAATTTTAGAGTTTCATGTAAGAAGAAAAGAGTGAAATTTTTTGAAAAGTCATAAACTAAAATGAATTTATAAAGTGAAGAAAGACAAAGAGTTTTAACTTTAAAAAGAAGATAATAAAGTTAAAAATAATTAAAGGCTATCCAGATATAGTAATCCACACTTAAAAAAGAAAGAGAAAAAGAGAAAAAGAAAAGAATAAAAAATGATTGAGGAGAAGCTTGAGGAGATGTCTAATCAAAAATTGGCTTCACTTGAATCAACTTAAGGAAAAGACTTTATTACATTTTCTAAGCTTGTGACCATTACTAGTAAAGTTTTCATGAAATTCCTTTTCATCTGAATGTTATAAGTACTCTTGATGCAACAAATTACAATTCTTCTTGAAATGAATATAGATTTAGAAATCTTAAATTTGACTACTAAGTACTCTTAGACTGAGAATTTGAATCTAAGTTATTATAGATTTTTCTTGAATTTACTATGATATTTATTAAACTAAAGTATATAAGTCATAAGTTAATCTCTATTCTGAGTCATATGCTTTTATGTAATAAAAGTGCCACTTGAGGACAATTAACATTCAAGTTTGGGGGATTTTGATACACCAAAATGATATCTTGTTTTAAGTATACATTTTATGTTTATTTTTGGTGATATTACACTTTAAAGAGGGGTATTTTCATGTTTTTGTTGCAGGTATATCAATTTTATGCATTTGGAGAAAAAGTAGCAAAAAGGATGAAATTTGGAGCTAAAACAATGAATTTTGAGATTCTGGCGCCATAATTGGCACCTGAAGTGCCACTTTATAAGGAGCTAGCGCCTGAAGTGCCATTTGACAGAGAACTGGCACCTGAAGCACCAAATTTGACTGAAGTGCCAAAAGCCAGAACAACACGGTCTTAAGCAAGTTGGCGCCTGAAGCGCCAGAACTAATGCCTGAAGCGCCAGAGACAACTTGTTCTGGATTAAGGCGGTTTAGGATAAATTTTGCAACATGGACACTTGTTCTAAACACCACATGGACTGATTCAATGCATCTAGAAACTTTGGAAGGTTCTTTTATGAAGGGATGTCTCTTGGATCAATAAACTTATTATTTGGAATGCAAACGGGTTAACTTTTGTATAAAATTTTGGATGGAAATTTGAATTCTTTTTAGAGGGAGACAATCTCTAATAAAAGAGAGGGAAGTCTAGGGCTTGAAAGAGTGGGGGGGTGGGGGGCGAAAGAGGTGGTGTGGAGAGATTTTTGAAGAAGGCAAGAGAGAGAGAGAGAGAGAGAGAGAGAGAGAGAGACTTAGGGGCTTAGAGATTTTCTTACAGGATAGTAAGAAGAGAGAGAAAGTGAGAGATTTCTTCTTCATTACTTTTGTAAGATAGAATTGAGAGTGCTTCTAAAGAGGGAAAGTGATTGAAGAGAATTTCTAGTGTCTTGCTTAGGAAGGATTAAAGTTGTGTCTTTTATTTCTTTTATTTTGTAAACTTGTTTTTATATATGAAATCTGTGTTTAATCATATCCTTCTCATGAATTTTGAGTAGTCATTTTGTAAACTTATTTTTATATATGAAATCCGTGTTTTGTCGTATCCTTCTCATGAATTCTAAGTTGTAAACTTATTTTTATATATGAAATCCGTGTTTTGTCATATCCTTCTCATGAATTCTGAGAAGTCTTCTTTATCCTTCTCCCTACTTTGATATATGGTTTTATGAATAATTGATTTTATTTTATACAATTTTAAATGTCAATAATTTGTGATGATTTGAACTCCGATCTTCATTTACTTTTCGATCTGACCAACTGAAGTGTTAAAATGTTTTGAGAAACATATATTCCTAAAGGGATATGATTTATATAACATATTGAGAATCACATTTGAATCCATGGGAGAGGATGTCATCCATGGGATTAAGAGCAAATAAATAGGGAAATATACTTTGTTGGATGCAGAATTGAAGATTTTAAGGTGATAAATTAAAATCCCCAATTTGGTCCAGTTGATTAGAAACTAATGTAAGATTGTTAGCCCTCAGGTGAAAGAGTAGTGGGAGCTNTATGTGTATAAGAGAGAGATATATATATATATATATATATATATATATATATATATATATATATATATATATATATATATATATATTTATATATATATATATATTTATATATATATATAATGATTTAGCAATCCATATACTCATTGTAAATGGGAAGGATGCTTTCTTAAATTTGAACTCTTTGTCACAAAAACTTTATTTATTTTTTGTCATTTTCCTTTTGAAAGTTTAGCTATTAATATAATTAACTTAATTTTTTAACTATATTTTATTTAGCTTTCACTCATTTACTCTAGATTTGAATTTCATACTTCACTTTTGTAGTTTAAATTGTAGTTTACAACATAATGATAAAAATTTACTTTTAAGCATTTCCAACTTTCCTGTTGGATCAATATCGAGGACTCCATTAGAGCCCTTTATTACTTGAGCGATAAGTATACTTGAGTTATTTTTAAGGGATTTGGTAGTTTAAATATTTTAAAAAGATAAAATTATTTTCACTAAAGTTATTTTTGTTGGGATTAAATTGCATATTTACTATTGTATTTTTCGTATGTATTTTGTAATAATGAAAAATATTTGCAAAAATAACACATTAAATCCGCCCACATCACGTGGAAATGGTTGAAAGAACTCCTGTGAAAGTGTCCACAACATGCTGTACCAGATTGGTTAATAATTCAAATATTTTACAGTGGATAAGTTGGATATCTGAGAACTATCATCAATGCCGCTGTTGGTGGTTCATTGATGTCAAAACCATTTCATGAAGCATATGCTTTAATTGAAGAGATGGCTACTAATAATTTTCAACGGCCTTCAGAGAGGGTAAATCCAAAGAAAGTAGCCAATATTCATGAATCTGATGCTTTTACAATGTTAATAAATCAAGCTGCTACAATTTCAAGGAAGTTAGACCAATTTAGAATGAATTTTTCTCAAGCAATTTCAATGATTAAAGAGAATTCATTATGACAAATGGTAGATTCTCAAACATCATTAGAAACTTTGATTGTCATAAATAACAAGCCAAATAACCCATATTCAAACTACTATAAACCAGGCTGGAAAAATCATCCTAACTTTAACTGGAATAATAATAATTTGGGTGCTAATAATCAACAATGGGGGAACAACCAAGTAATCTCATTGAATAATTGGAACAACCAAGGTAATAATAATTATATACCTACTTATCCTTTAGGTTTTAACAGTAATCCACAATTTAAGGAAAAAATGTCTATAGAAGAAGTTGTGTTACAGATGGGAAATCAATTACAAATTCAAAGAGTTGCAATTAAAAATATTGAGAATCAACTGGGACAAATAATAAATTCATTAAGTAATAGATCCCAAGGATCACTTCCTAGTAATACATAGGTAAATCCAAAAGACCAGAATAAAATTGGAAGAGAGTTGGAAGGTGGAGTTCAAAAAGAGATTGAAGTAGAGAGAGAAGAAATTGAAGAGCTTAAAGAGAATGCTCTGAAAGGTCTAGTGAGACCTATTTCTCCACTAAAAATTGACTTGAAAAAACCACCACCTCCATTTCGTTAGAAACTTTGTCAACAAAAGTTGGATAAACAATTTTAAAAATTTCTAAAAATCTTTAGAAAGATTACGATTAATATTTCATTTTTTGATGCCCTAGAACAAATACCAAGCTATGTAAAGTTTATGAAGAATATTATTTACAAATAAATAAAGTTCAAAGATAATGAGACTGTTGCACTTTGTTGATCGCCAAATTGAAAATTGTCGGTTGTCGGGTTGGATATCCCAACACCCGATTTAATTTAATTTAAATATATAATTTGAAAAAATAGTATTTTAAAATTTGAAAACATAAGACCAAACCGATCTCATATCCTCAGTAGTTTAAATAAACGAGTCTAATACTGCAAGCAATGCATCTATCCCGAAGGGTAGACACACTACTTAATTGTAAGGCTCGATTAAATAAACTAGAGAATTTATGGTATCCATTTAAGTATGTGAAAAACTATTTTTATGCTGACCAACAAGTTCCCTTATTTAATATAAAAATTTAAAAAGGGTTTATATTAAGTTGTGTTCTTAAACGTTTCTTATAAGGGCAAGCCTTTATAGTTAATTACATCTTAGATAACCGAAGTCGCCTAAGAAAACTCTCAATAAAAATTAGGTGATATTATTATTGAGGATTTCAAAGGATAGGACTTTTCAAAGAAAGAGGTGTGAAAGGGGAATGACACAAATTTGTAACATTTATTTTGGAATCCAAAGGAAGAAGAACTAGGGGATGTCATGGATCCTGAGGAGAACCTTCAATGACTTCCTAAGCTATCCTATGGTTCGGCTTCAATTTCGAGAAGGAATTAAGTGTTTCATCTTGCATATTTTATTAATTAAGGCTTACATTCATAGAAGATGATCACACAAATTTCCTGGAAGATATGGGGATTTAGGTCGTGACAAACGACATCCTCAGAATCCTAAAATAAATTAAGGCTTAAATTGTATAGAAGAGCCATACAAAGGCCTAAAAAAGTTGAAAATTTATGTCGCACTAGGCGGATAACCTCAAAATCTTATGGCTATTATTTAATTCTAGGAAAAGATATGCTGTGTAGATCCTCTTGCTGTTGTAGATCATCATGTTGTTGCGGATTGCTATTGTAGAAGGCTGTCTACAGAGTTAGCTCCAAGCTCCTCATCATAGTGGGTTTAAGTTTTCTAATGTGTTCAAGTCTTGATGTCAAATCAAATGTTTCCTAAGGTTTTGGTTATTTAAATATCATGGGGGATGTTAAAGTTAATTAGAGCGACACTGGTTAGGATCCCACGGTTCCCTCATTTCGGCACAATAATTTTCTTTAAATTCACTTAGTCCAAATGAATTTACTAAACTCAACTCAATGAGTTTCATACTTTCATTTAGACGATGGGAAATCTTGTTAACAGTCGTAGGTTACCTCCTCTGAGGGATTCTCGAACATCCGATCGAGGCATTTTAATTTAGTTGTAATTTTTTTTGTTGTTGTTTTGTTTGTGGTTAAGTTTTGAGTTGTCTTATATTTTAACTTTTGTGGCTGTGGATTTTATCTTATTTTGATTTCTTAATTTTGGTTTTGGTTTCAGTTCTATGGCAATCCTAAAAGTTTCAATTTTGAAATGCAGGGTGACCTTATTGTTTAACATGTAAGTTTACATGTAAGAAATTGATCCCTCTTGCTACTGCAAATATGTAAAGTACAACAATAATTTAGATTATATTTCACTTATATTTTCTTAATTTACAACAAAACTAAAAACTTAATCCTGAAGAAAAATAAGAATTTACCTTTTAATTTATATATATTGGGATACTATACAAAGTATACATATCGTTATCAAGTAATATAGGACTTTTTGATTAAGACCTGAATATCGAACCCACAGGAAATTTATACAATATGCATTTTTAGAAAACTTTCTATTTTTAAAAAGGTAAGACTTAAACTAAATATTATTTTGCAGTAATAAAAATTCAAATATTTTTGGTATTTTTGATATTTTGACAAAATAGTAAAACTGAAAAAGATAACTAGAGTTTTGTAGATGAAAAACACTTAATAAGAAAAGTATCTTTCTTTTAATCATGAATCATTAATAAGTATAGGAATTATGTTGTGGAAGTTTGCAAATTGTGTTGTGCCAAATAGGAGCAATAATATTCTTTGCCCTTACAAGAGATGTTATAAAGAACATTGACTAATTTAAAGTTCGAATAGTTTTGAAGACCAGCTACCCCTTACTAGAGATGCTATAAAGAACATTGGCTAATTTAAAGTTTGAATAGTTATGATGACCGGCTAGATGGGAGATGCTATAAAGAACATTGACTAATTTAAAGTTTGAATAGTTCTGAAGATCGGCTAGGCAGTAAGATACTAGCGTCTCACTCTAGAGTTCCCTTCCACCTGGGGGCTAACATCTCATATCAGAACCTAAAATAATAAACCAAGTTGGGGGCTTTAGTCTCTAGAGTTCCCTTGATTCCCTCCACTTGGACATTCTCTTATCATAACCTAAAACAATAAACCAAGTTGGGGGCTTTAACCTGTCACTTTAAAGTCCTCTAGCTCTACACCTTTCAATGAATATTTTCCTATTTATTTGCACTCAATCATATGAAATAGATTTTTATTCATACAACCTCATGTGATTCTTTCCAGTTAGACTGAGACAATACCAGCTCGGTTCTTACATGTTCTCACAACAAATTTTAACATCTGGATTGGCCAAACCAAGAAGTAAATGAAGTGATTTGTTTGCACTTAATCATATGAATTACATTCTCATTCATACAACCTCATGTGATTCTTTCCAATTATTGATACTTTCAATCATATGAACTACATTCTCATTCATACAACCTCATGTGATTCTTTCTAATTTGTTGAATAATCATATGAACTACATTCCCATTCATACAACCTCATGTGATTCTTTCCAATTGTTGACTGAGAATTATTTGCACTAAATCATATGAAGTACATTCTCATTCATACAACCTCATGTGATTCTTTCCAGTTGTTGACTGAGACAATACCAGTATCATATGAACTACATTCTCATTCATACAACCTCATGTGATTCTTTCCAAATGTTGACTGAGACAATACCAGCCCGGTTCTTACATGTTCTCACAACAAATTTTAACATTTGGAATAAATTACATTCTCATTCATACAACCTCATGTGATTCTTTCCAATTGTTGATTGAGACAATACTGAATTACATTCTCATTCATACAATCTCATGTGATTCTTTCCAATTATTGACTGAGACCTATTACATTCTCACTCATACAACCTCATGTGATTCTTTCCAATTGTTGACTGAGACAATATCAGTCTATGAACTACATTCTCATTCATATAACCTCATGTGCTTCTTTCCAATTGTTGACAATGACAATGTCGGCTCATTACATTCTCATTCATACAACCTCATGTGATTCTTTCCAATTGTTGACTGAGACAATACAAGTCTGACTTACATGTTCTCACAATAAATTTTAACATCTGGATTGGCCAAATCAAGAAGTAAATGAAGTACATGGATTTAAATTATTCATACAACCTCATGTGATTCTTTCCAATTGTTGACTGAGACAATACCAGCTCGGTTCTTTCATGTTCTCACAACAAATTTTAACATCTGGATTGGCCAAATCAAGAAGTAAATGAAGTACATTGATTTCCTCACAAAAAATTTAACATATGGATTGGTCAAATCAAGAAGTAAATGAAGTGCATAGATTTAAATCATCACAACTTCTTCCAACATTAAAGATATATACTCTCCACAATTTCCACCAAAAACTTAATTACTTATCACTTTAAGAAGAAAGATAAATAAAACTACTCAGAATCTATGGAGAAAATAAAAACATATTTTAGTTTAAAAATAGACATCATTGTCAAACCAACAACAAGTCTCAATTAAAACTAAAAGTAGTCTCAAACAAAAAGATAAAAACTTATCTCATGTTCTCTATCAAACTCTTGAAGTTCCTTTGAATCTCTTCTCTTTACGATCCACTCAAAATAAAATAACAAAAAGGATAAAATAAAAGTAAAAGTAGTGCCTGAAAATCTCTCCAAACTAACTCCCCAAATGAGGAAGGATAAAATAAAAGTAAAAGTGGTGCCTGAAAATCTCTCTGAACTAACTCCCCAAATGAGAACTTTCAAAACTTTCTAATACTTTCAGGACTTTCCAATACTTTCAGGACTCCTTTCAAAGTCTTCTCTTCTTTATTTTATAGTTTTCCAAGAGGTTCCTTGGAAACTCTTGAAAATATGTCTAGATTCAATGTATTTCCCGAAGAGATGCATCCTTTCGTGATAATTTTCGTCCATGGTGGTTATAACCACCTATTAAGCTAATGGGTTCCTCAAAAATCTCTTCACAATTTGTCGAAATCAAATTTACTCATCTAGTAACTGCCACTGACACTTAAGCGTGGGACCTCTGGCCCTTAGACGCGGCCTTCTCTGTTTACCCGACACTTAAATGCCGGATTTGGCACTCAGGCGCCAAAACTCATTTGCACATTTTTCACCTTTTTGCTCCAAATTTGATCCTTTTTCACTCCTTTAAGAATATTTCACCCTTTTTACTTGTATCTACAAGAAAAACACAAAAATACCTTCCATTAAAGCGCAATATCTCAAAAATATATATAAAAATGTGTCTAAAAATACTATATATTTTAGGTGTATCAAAATCCCCCAAAATTAAAATGTTTCTTGTTCTCAAGTGACACTTTAATCTTTAAAAACTACATATGTATGATATGTATATGGGTTTTTTTAGGAGTTACTAAAATTTAGATTTAGAAATATAGCAGTCTAATTTAGAAAAAATATTCAGTAAATGAGACCAACTTAAAGTTTAAAATTTCTTAAAGTTAAGAAAGATGAAAATATGAGTTTCTATCTAATTTAGAAATGTATTGTAGATTTTCCAAATTTAGAATTTAGTTCTTTTATTATCTCCACTTAAAAATTTTCATTAAAAAAATTTTACTTACATATTATATCTATAAGCTTAAGAGTTTCTCAAGTCTTATACTTTAAAAAGATCAAATGTAGAACCAATTTTTGATTAGGCACTAATCCTCATGCTTCTCCTTCCTAATTTTTTTCTCTTTTTCCTTTTCTTTTTCTTTTTCTTTTCTTTCTTTTTCTCTTTTCTTTTTCTTTTCTTTCTTTTTTTCTTTTCTTTTTCAGGCAAGGATTACCATATCTGGATAAGTCTTTAATGATTTTGAATTCCACTTCTCCTTTCCTAAAGCAAAGTCTTGATATAAGTCTTTTACTTATAAATATAATAATAGTTTTGAAAATTATTTTTAATAAAATAAATTTAAGTATTAAAAATAAAAGTCTAAATTATCTTATTTTTTAAAAAATATAATTTTTCTTAGCTAAAGACAGTTACTTATATTAATCATTTTCTCATCTAAAAACTTTTTAACTTAAAGTTTTTCTTCATTAAAGTCACTTATATTTATCATTTTCTATACTAAAAATTTTTAACTTAAAGTAACTAAATTTTCAACTCATTTTTCTAAAATCAAATTTTACTTCCCTAATATAACTTCATATACTTAATCAATTTTTTTCTTTTCAAATCGAATTCACTTGTAGCATATTTGAGAACAAATAAAAATCCAGTTTTTAAAATATTTTTCATCCCCCCAAACTTAATTTTTTAACAGATTAAACAAATTAACATCAGATATATATAAGCAAGAATGAAAATTTAACATGAATATTTTTAAACTCTAATAATATAAGTATAAAACTAAAAACAGGAGTAAAATTAATTTTTGATCAAATTTTCTATATTTTCATTTTACTTTAACATATAGAGATTCAACATACTTCTAAACAACAGGTGTAAACATAAAAGTAAACATACACACTACTGACATCACAATCTTAACATAAAGACAAACTTGCAAACATGATAAAAGAAAAATAAAGGGTAGCAGTTTCTGAATTTCAAGTTTAAGATCTAAGCTAGCAAGATTTTCTACTTTATAATATATATGAAATTAAGTTAAGTTCTAAACTAATTAAATCACAGTACTAAACACAAAACAACAGTTACTACCCTAAAATTTAAAAATAAAGTACTAACTACCACAAATGTCATAATAGCAATAAAACATAAAAGTCCAAAAAACAATATAGTCCAAAACAACACACAGATGCAAATGTAGCAAGCCCAGGCCACATAGTTCATATCATATTACAATCATAAAATAAATCTCTTAGCTTTACTCTTCATCCTCAAAATCACCGCTATACCATTTTTCTGCAGTCTCATAATCAGGATATCGAGGATATGGATAAAATTGCACTCATGGGTTACCTCTAATTAGACTCTCCAAAGATGAGTGGAATTTCTCTTCATAATCACTCTTCCTTCTATTATAACTATTAGTATGATATGCAAAATGCTCTAAATTTTGTACCTTATCCATGGTAAAATTGATATTATCCATCATCTTCTGTAATAACTCATCTCGGGTATGAGTAGACATACCTCGAGATGTAGAAGCACGTGAAGTAGATGGTCTAGATGAAGAAGCAGCAGAGGTAGATGCAGCAGACATTTCTATTCCATAGCTCCTGGAAAATCCTCCTCTCTAGCCAAAAATCGAATGCTCAGAATAAGTCTTCACATTCACCTTCGTGATGGGCTTTAGAGGTAACAAAACTTCCTTCCAACTATCATATTTAACCCCAACCTACTCGCACAAAGAAAAGAACAAGGAAGCAAATCCCAAACCTACAGTTGTAATAGCTATTGCAGAACTGATGATAGTCTGACAGATCAAAGCTCCAATGTTGATGAGCTTTCCTTCTTGAATATAATAGTTCAACGTTGCTCTTTCTCTGGTTACTTTACTGAGATGATTGGTCGGAAGTAGATGAGCAGAAATGAAATAGTGGCAGGCCTTCAAAGTGCACATAACTTTGAAGTTGGGAAATTTACTCTCCTCTCATTGGTAATCTTCTAAAGTCCTCCCTCAATAGTCAGGTATGAAATAATCTCGCCTAACTCCGCTTCAGTAGGACTATAATTTGCATAAAAACATAGAGTATCTCGTGGTAATTGGTAAAATAAGTTGATTACCTCTAGCAAAAAAGTACCAACTTCCCTCAAACCATAACTCGATTGTCTTTAGCTTCAGGGAGATTTGCATAGAAATCCCTCACAATAGAAATCATTGTGATAGCAGAGAAACAACAGAACTGTTCCCACTGTCGACAAACAATTAAATCTTCCACTTCTCCACCCGAATTTCTAAAACATCACTCCGGAATCAATTTTTGTGAATGTAGAGCATCATTGTATCAATCTTGAGCTTTGGAACTAACAAATTTGCTCAAATCAAATGGGCTTTTTCCTCTATTCCTCTTCATTCTTGGTGTCATTCTACAAATTTTATAAATTCCAAAAATAACTTCAAAAATCAAGTTTAAATCACTAAACTAAACTTCCAAAAGCACAAACTAAACTTCCCAAGTAATTTTCATAGACTTTTCCTCATTTTTCACCATGAATAGTGAATTTTCAAATATCTCCAAATGTGCTCAAAATACATAGTGAAAATCTAAAATTTTTGCATAGAAGTAAAGCTCTTACCTCAAGGAAACCGAATCTAGCAATTTTTTCTTGATTCCACCAAGAAATCTCCACTTAATAGTGTACCCTAGCCCTTAAAATCACAATTTTGAGAGGCAGAAAACTACGAGAGGTGTTAAAAATGGTGTTTTCGGACCAAAATTTCACTTTTAACCGTTCGCGAACTGGCTTTCGTGAACCTGTGCTTAAGCGCGGGTAAGTGACTCTTAGGCTCCTGCCTCTTGGGTTAGCTCGGGCTTAAGCGTGATATGTGGTGCTTAGGCACCAGTGCATTATTTTTGAAATCTTCAAATTTAAGTAAAATGCATTATTTGCCTAAGTAAACCACCCCTAAATGGTCTCATAGCACTTATTTGACTATTTTCAACTTTCTAGAACTTCCCTCTCTCTCAAAATTCTCCTTATTAACTATTTCGATTCGAGGCTAAAACAACACAAAATTTTCACAAAAATAAACTTATATTAATTCACAAACAAGTACAAATACTATTGACACTTAATTCTTACTCGAAATAGTCTCGGACGAGAAAATTTTCTTAAGTACAAAACACTTAACACATATTCACAATTAAACACGTAAATAAAATAAACACTAACACATGTCTTAAACACTAAAAAAACTTAAAAATAATGACTTTAATAACACAAAAACAAACATAGAACTTAATTTTATTCTTCATTAGAAGGAACAAATTCAAGACTTTCATTAGTCTCTCCTGGGGCAACTGGAATATAAAGTTGATAAACCTGATGGTGGTGACGTGCTCTGATGCATTCTTCTTCAATCCACTTTTGCTTAAGAAACATCTCCTTATCCGCTTCCTCTATATAACTAGTGTGGCTAAATTGCATTTTCAATTGCCATCCAATATGCTCTAGATGTGCATGAATTTCCAATACCTTAGTTTCCAGTACATACACAATACTGGCTAAATTGCATTTTTAATTGCCATCCAATATGCTCTAGATGTGCATGAATTTCCAATACCTTAGTCTCCAGTACAGACACGGTACTTTCAATTTTGTTGATTTTCTGTGATATTCTTCAATACTAATGGTAAGAAACTGTTATACATCTCTTGTGCACTTTGACTAATGAATTTCTTCCTCATGGTATCTTCTGTCTTCTTCAAATCCATCTCCCACGAAGACATCATTTTAAAATTCTCTCTCTTTTATACTTTAGGGCTAGAAATGATCTGGGGTGAAATTCTTCACTAAACCCTTCTATTTATAAACCTAAATCCTTTCAATAACTCCTAGACACATTTAAAAACTGCCAAGACATGTTCTTGCAAACTTCTAAGCAGTTTTTCCTTCTAAAATATTAATTTTGCATATGTTTTTAAACTGTCGCGATTAAGCATCGGATTTGGCGCTTATGCGCCAAGGCACATTTTTGCATATATCAACTTAACGTCCAAATTCTCATTTTAACATGTCTAAATCACTAAATAAAGTCTTAAAATCAATACTAACACATAATAGTCTAAAAAATACTATCCTAATTTTCTTAATCACACATAAAACATCAATAAAAATAAAAATACACTGATACTTATGGGCTGCCTCCCACAAAGTGCTTGGTTTTACGTCGTCAGCCCGACGTAACCAGTACTTACTCTGGTTGACCCAACATCATTCCATCATTAAACTTCTGTTGATCCCCTATATAATAGGTTTCAGTCTATGTCCATTCACTTTAAAGATTTTCTCAGACTTAGGATCTTTAATATCCACAGCTCCATAAGGATAAACTTTAGCCAAACTTAAGTTTGCATGGAAATAATCTTAACCTTGAATTATATAGCAAAACTTGTTGCCCTGGCTGAAAATTTTTAGTCAATCCTTCGATCATGCCACATCTTCATCTTTTCTTTATAAATTTTGGCACTTTCATAAGACTAATTCCTTATCTCTTCCAGCTCATTTAATTGTAATAATCTTTTTTCACCAACATCTTTCAAATTATAATTGAACTCTTTAATTGCCTAACATGCTTTATGCTCAAGTTCAACTGGTAAGTGATAAGCTTTCCCAAATATTAGCCTATATGGGAACATTCTTGCTTTATGCTCAAGTTCAACTGGTAAGTGACAAGCTTTCCTAAATATTAGCCTATATAGGGACATTCTAATAGGAGTTCTATATGCAATCCTATAAGTCCACAAAGCATAGTCAAGTTTGACTGACCAATCCCTTTTTTTTATTCACAAATTTTTCCAAAATTATTTTAATATCCCGATTTGATAATTTAGCCAAACCACTTGTCTGAGGATGATAAGCAGTAACAAACCTATGATTTATATGATATTTATTTAATAACATCTCCATTATGGCATTTCTGAAATGTCTTCCCCCATCAGTAATGATAACTCTTGGCATCCCAAATCTAAAAATTTGCAACACATTGAGCATCACATCGAGGTAAAGCAACGGCTTCTACCCATTTAGATACATAGTCCACTGCTAACAAAATATATAAATTTTCAAAAGATGGTATAAATGGTCGCATGAAATCTAATCTCCAAACAACAAATATTTCAACTTCTAGCATATAATTGAGGGGCATCTCATTTCTCCGAGAAATATTACCTACTCTTTGACATCTATCATAAGTTTTGATATAAGCATTAACATCTCTAACATCTCTATATATTTTAGGTGTATCAATCACTAATTTACCTCACCTAATAAATTTGAGGGAAATTATGAGTTATTTAGGACATGTTGGATTCTACAAGCGATATATTAAAGACTTCTCAAAAATTGCTAAGCCTCTATGCCATTTACTCAAAAAAATGTAATTTTTAATTTTAATAAGGAGTGCTTAAGAGATTTTGAGCTATTAAAAGAAAAATTAGTCATTGTACTAATTATTGTTTCACTAGATTGAGTAAAACCTTTTGAATTGATGTGTGATGTAAGTGATTATGCTATTAGAGTTGTTTTAGGATGAAAACATGATAAGATTTTCAAAGTAATTTACTATGCTAGTATAACTCTTAATGAAACTCAAATTATTTATACCACAACTGAGAAAGAGTTATTAGCAACAGTACATGCTTTTGATAAGTTCAGATCATACTTAACTGAAAAAAAAATGTTGTGCATACAAATCATTCTGTTATTAAATATTTAATGAAAAAGAAGGATGCAAAAGCAAGACTGATGAGATGGATTCTTCTTATGCAAGAATTTGACTTTCAAATAGTAGATAAGAATGGAGCTGATAATCAAATTGTTGATCATTTGTTCATGCTTCAATTAGAAAAATTATTCTGTTATGAAAAAGAAATTAATGAATATTTTTTAGATAAAAAATTGTTCAATATTTATGAGTGGTGTGTACCATGGTATGTCGACATTGTGAACTTTAATGTCAGTGATATTATACCATATGGTCTGACATAGAAACAGAAGAAGAAATTTTATCTGAAGGTAAGACTTTGGGATGACTCATTTTTATATGAACAAGGAAAGGATCTAATTATTCGAAGATATGTGCCTTTAGAAGAAACTTATGAAATTATCCAAAATATCATGATTTTAATTTTTTGGGACATTTTGGTGTTGATAAAACAACATGCAAAATTTTGAAATCAAGATTTTATTGGCCTACAATATTTAGAGATATTGATGCTTCTATCAAAACTTGTGATTGATGCCAAATTTTAGAAAATATTGCTAGAAGAAGTTAGATGCCTCTAAATTATATGTTGAAAGTCAAGATATTTGATGCTTGGGGATTAGATTTCATGGGACCATTTATACCATCTTTCAAAAAATGATATATATTGTTAACAGTAGACTATGTATCCAAATGGATAGAAGTTGTTGCTTTACCTCCATGTGATGCTCAAAGTGTTGCAAAGTTTTTAAGAACGAATATATTTTATAGATTTGAGATACTGAGAGTGATCATAACTGACAGTGGAAGTCATTTTAGAAATGCAGTGATGGAGAAATTTGTAAATAAATATCATATTAACCATCAAACTGCTACTACTTATCATCCTCAGACAAGTGGTTTGGCTGAATTATCCAATTAAGTAATTAAAAGAATTTTCAAAAAATTTGTGAATCCAACAAAAATGGATTGGTCCGTTAAACTTGATTATGCTTTGTGGGCTTATAGAACTGCATATAGAACTCCTATAGAAATGTCCCCATATAGGCTAATATTTGAGAAAGCTTGTCCTTTACCAGTTGAACTTGAGCATAAAACATATTAGGCTATTTAGGAATTCAATTATAATTTAAAATATGCCGGTGAGAAAAGACTTTTACAGTTAAATGAGCTTGAAGAGATTAGAAATGAATTTTTTGATAGTGCTAAGATTTTTAAAGAAAAGATGAAGATGTAGCATGATCGGAGGATTCTTACTAAAAATTTTGAGCCAGTGTAACAAGTTTTGCTATATAATGCAAAATTAAAATTATTTCTAGAAAAACTTAAGTCCAGGTGGATGGGCACATTGGTTGTGATAAAAGTTTATCCCTATGGAGCTGTGGATATGAAAGATCTTTAAATTGAGAAAATTTTCAAAGTGAATGGTCACAGACTGAAACCTTAATTTTTTTGGGGGATCAAATTAAATTAAATGAACTTATGATGTTGGGTCAACCAGAATAGCACTGGTTACGTCGAGCTGATGACGTAAAACCAAGCGCTTTGTGGGAGGTAACTATTAGTTGTTAGTGTGTACTTGTTTTAAATGATATGTTGTTGATTTTGATTAAAAAAACTTTGGTAGTATTTTTGAATATATAAAGATATATTGGGGATTATAAGACCTTAATTGAAGACTTAGATGAGTTAGAATGCATATTTGGACGTTAAGCAGGCCTGTGCTAAAGTAAGCATCGACGCTTAAGTGCCAATATGCGGCGCTTAAGCGCAGTAGTTAAAAAAACATGTAAAGTTAATATTCTAGAAGGATTGAAAGTGTTTTAGTGGCTTTAAACGTGATTTGGTGGATTTTGAACATGAGTAGTGAGTCTAGATATCATCCAAGGCCTATAAATAACATGGGGATGAAGAGAATTTTTACCGCACTTCAAGTTTTCATCCTAAACTCTAAGTGAAGAGAAAAAGAGTGAGATAATTTGCAAAAATGTCTTCTTGGGAGATTGAAATGAAGAATAAAGAAGAAGCCATTAAGAAGAGGTTTTCGAGTCAAAGTGCACAAGAATTATACAACGGATTCATAGCTGTTAGTATAAAAGGAATAACAGAGAAGATTGCAAAGATTGAGGCTAACATGGCTTCAATAGAAGCAAAAGTGAATGGGACTAACACACACTTGGAGCATATTGAATGGCAACTCAAAATGCAATTCAGTCATACAATTCATATAGAAGAAGTGGACAAGAAAATGTATTTGAAAAACAAGTAGCATAAAGAAGACTCAATGATAGTTTTTCAGCGCCATCCGTTCTATCAAATCTATATTTTGAATGCCCTAGAAGAAACAAGTGAAAGGAGTGAAAGTCTATGATATGTTCCATCAGAAGGAGAATGTAATTAAGTTTGAGAGTCTAGTTTGTTTGTTCGTAGTTAGTGTTTGTTTGGTTTATGAGTTTTGATGTTAAGTTTGTTTTGTATTTAAATTGATGTGTTTAGAAGATACCTCATCCAAGAATCTTTGAATTGAAGAAAATATGTGTAAATTGTGCTTGTATTTGTTTTTTAAAAATTAATGAAAGTGTTTTTTTGTGTGGAAAATTATTTGTTATTTAACGTTGAATCGAAATTGAGAAAATTTGTGAATTTTGAGAAAGAAGAGAATAGAAGGGGAATAAAATAGTTATTAAAATTTATAAAATCATTTAGGTGTGGATGACTTACCCATGATGTGCATTTAACTTAAAAGTTAAGAATGTCAAAATTTGTGCACTAGCGCCTAAGCGCCAAAACCCCACGCTTAAGCGCAGGTTACATGAGAGGTAATCGTCTAAGTGCCGAATCAATCACGCTTAAGTGCTAGTTCACTTAAACCGGTTCACGAACAGTTAAAGGTGAAAAATTAAACCGAAAATGACCATTTTTACACGTCATTTTCTTCCTCTGGCGTTCGCGATTTTGGATTTAGGGCACCTCTAAAGTTGAAGATTTCTAGGTGTAATTGATCAAAATTCGTCAGATTTCATCTTCTCAAGGTGAGAGCTTCACTTCTTTATATAAATTTTTTATTTTCACCATATATTTGGAGTAAATTGTGGAATTATTCAAAAATCACTATTCATGGCAAAAACTTAAGAAAAAATCTATGGAAAATACACGGAAATGATAGTTTATGTTTTTGGAAATTAAGTTTAGTGATTTAGACTTCAGTTTAAGATTTATTGAGAATTTTATGTGAATTTTTAGAAAATGGAACAAAAATGAAGAGGATCAAGGGGAATTCTACTTTTGATTTAAGCAAAATTGTTAGTTTAAAAGCTCAGGATCGATATGCAGAAGCGATGCAGTCGAGAAAGTTGATTCCTAAAAGGTGTTTTAAAATTTTGGACGGAGCTATGGAGGATTTGATAATTCCTTGACAATGGGAACGTTTTTGTTGTTTTTCTACTGTAGCGGTCACTTCTGTAGTTCAGGAGTTTTATGCTAATCTCCATGAGGCAGTGAAAGATCAGGTTATGGTGAGAGGAAAATCAGTAGTTTTTTTCCCCAGAGGCAATCAATTCGTTTTACTAGCTGCTCATGACTTTATTATGTTTTTATTCAAATTATAATCATACTAAGGAAGATTTAGATGAAATTGTTTCTTCATTGATTGCGGGAAGAGGATTGTGGAAAATAATGAATGATAGGAGAGTGAATTTTCCTGTGCAAAGCTTGATGCCACGAAAAAAGTGTGGCACTACTTTATTTCAACTTGTCTACTTCATACAAATCATCTTAGTGAAGTTACAGGAGAGAGAGAGAGAGAGCGATTTTGAACTACTTTATTCAGCAGTCAAATTTGATTGATATTGGATCTGTACTCTATTAGGTGATCACTAGTTCTATCAGAGCTGACACTATTGCAGGTTTGGGATTTACATCCTTAACTTTTCTTTATGTGAGTAGACTAGTGTATGATTTGATAGTTAGGAGGAGATTCTCCAGCCACTAAAGCCTATTATGAGTGTCAATGTGAAATCTTATTCAGAGCATTCTATATTTGGTTGGAAAGGAGGATTTTCTAGAGTTTTTGGTGCTTCTACGTCTTGTGCTTCTACTTCACTAGCATCTACATCACAAGGTCAATCGACTAGTCCTGATTTGCAGTCACAATTAATGCAGAGGATGTTAGATAACATCAACTACACTATGGATAAGGTACTGAATTTAGAGAACTACGTAAGACATATTGATACTTATATGAAGAGACATAGTGATTATGAAGATAATTCACACACATCTTTGGAAAGCATTCTCAGAGGTGATTAAAGTGTGGTATTTCCTTCATTTCCACATTATCCTCACTATGAGCCTACAATTTTTTTGGATGATGGTGAAGATAATGAGGAGGAAGAAGAGGATTGATTTGAATATTTTATTTTTAAATTGTTATACTTTTATGTGTTGTAGTTGTTTGAACTTCTACTCTTTTATATGTTATTGTTTGTTGTAGTTGTTTGGACTGCTACTGTTATATGTGTTGTTATTTGTTGTGTTGGATACTATTATGATGTTTAAAAATGTGTTTGTGTTGTTGTAAGTAGTTATGTTTTGTTTTTGTGTTAGTGATTGAGTGAACATTATTATTTAGTTGTATTGTGTTGGTTTGTGAAGAACTTATTCCAGAAATATTAGGAATGTGTATAGCATTGCTAACTTTCATTTAAGATCTTCATGTTTAAATTTTCAACTTACTACCATTTATTCTCTGTATGTTGTAGTTATAAATTTATGTTAGTTTGTGTTTATTTTATTTTATGTTATCCATCACTGCATAGAAGTCTGTTGAATGTCATATATGTTAAAATTAAGTTAAAATTTGATCAATTTCTTTTTACTCCTGTGTTTAATTTTTGACTTGTATATTTAGAAATGAAAATTCCCGTAAGTATGTTATTTTTAGTTTTCATTCTTGCATAGATATATATATTATGCTAAAATGTTTTGTTTTATATAAAATTTAAGTTTGGGGGGATGAAAAATAATTTCCAAAACTTGAATTTTATTTGTTCTCAATTGTGCTACAAATAAATTTAATTTTGCTTGGAAAAAAATGATTATGTGTATGAAGTTATATTAGGGAAGTAAGACTTTGAATATATAAATGAGTAAGAAAATTTAGTTGAAGCCTATAGTGATATAGAAAAATTTAAAGTTAAAAATTTTTAGTGTAAAAATGATTAATATTGTGTAACTTTAACTAGTAGGAGAAGTTGTATTTTTGAAAAATATTGAAGGATTAGACTTTTATTTTTAATATTTAATTTTTTTTATTAAAAGTAATTTTCAAAACTATTATTATTTTTTTAAGTAAAGGATATATATCAAACCTTTGATTTAGAAAAAGAAGAGTATAATTCAAAACCATTAAAGGCCAATCCAGATATAGTAATCCTCAACTAAAAAAAAAAGGAAAAAAAAGAGAGAAAAAGAAAAGGAAATAAATAGAAAAAGGAAAAGAAAAGAAAAGTAAAGTTGAAAACAGGAGGAGAAGCTTGAGGATTAGTGCCTAATCAAAAATTGGTTCCACATCTGATCTTTTTAAAGTGTAAGACTTGAAAAACTCTTATGTTTAAGGATATAATTTTGTAAGCATAATTATTCTTAATAAAAAATTTATGTGGGGGAGATAGATTGCCTAAACCCTATATTTGGTAAATCTGCAAGTATCTCTGAACTAGATAGGACTCAAATTTTCAAACTTCTTCACATTAAAAATTTCTAAGCTCTAAGTTGGTCTTATTTACTAAAGTCTTTTCTAAGTTGGATTACTGTATTTCTAGAACAAAATTTTAGAATATCATAAAGAAACTCATTAGCATAATCTGCTTTGTTTGGTTTTGAAAGATTGGAGTGTTGCTTTAGGACAAGTAACGTTTTAATTATGGGAGATTTTGATACACCTAAAATATATAGTATTTATGTACACATTTTTATACCTTTTTTTGAGTATAGAAGACATTTGTGTGTTTTTTTTTCAGGTATAATTAAATGGATGAAATATGTTGAAAGGAGTGAAAAATGATCAAATTTGGAGCAAAAATGAAGAAGGTGTGAGAATAAATTGTGGTGCCTAAGCACCCAGGACTGATGCTTAAGCATCAAGAGATAGAGAAGGCTGCACCTAAGCGCTAAAGACCTCATGTTTACATGCTAGAGGTAGTTATGATGAAAATTCAAGGAATTTTGGAAGAATTTTGAAGGCGTGTTAGAAGCAACTATTGGTGAAAACGTGAATTACAATTAATGGACACGAAAATACATTGAAATGGCTCTGGAAAAGAAGTAACTCTTGTAAGATTCATTGAATACAGACACATTTTGAAGTGACACCAAAGTACATTTTAGAAAACTATAAAAAAGAGGACTTTGATTGAATTAAAAGAGAAGAGAGGAGATAGAGATAGATAGAGAGATAGAAGTCGTATGACACTTTTAGAGAGTAGAAAATAAGGAGTTGTAGAATTTTATTTAGGTCTTCTTCTCACTTTTCTCATTCCTAGTGAAGGAGAAAGTGATTTGATCAGCCAAGTAAGAATACATTGTTGTTTATTAGTGAGATAGAGAGATTTTACCCTCTAGGGTTAGGCAACCAGACCTAGGGAGGATTGTAAGAGAAAGGAAGAGATTCAAAAGAACATTAAGAGTTTGGTGGAGAAAAATTTGATATAAGTTTTTATCTTTGTGACTATATTTTATTTTAATTTAAACTTCTTGTTTTTTTACATGATTTCTACTTTTAAAATTAATTGTTGTTGTGTTTTCTACATGAATTCTGAGTAACGTTTTGTATCTTTTTCTTTAAAATGATAAGTAATTAAGTGTTTTATGGAAGTTGTGTGAAGTATTGATCTATAATGTTGGAATAAGTTGTGATGTTTTAATCATTGTGCTTCATTTACTTCTTGATTTGGCCAATTGAGATGTTTAAAATTTTTGTGAGAACTTGTAAGATTTGTAATGGTATTGTCTCAGTCAGCTAATAGTAGAATCACATAAGATTGTATGGATGAGAATGTAATTCATATGGTTGAGTGCAAATAAATAGGGAAATTAACTTTGAAGGGTGTATAGTTAGAGGATTTTAGAGTGATAGACTAAAGCCCCCAATTCAGTATATTATTTTAGGTCTTGATATGAGAAGTTATCCCCTAGGTGGAGGGAGAAGAGGGAACTCTACAGTGAGAGCTAGTATCTTCCCTACCCAGCCCATCTTCAGAACTATTCAAACTTTAGATTTGTCAATGTTCTTTATGGCATCTCTAGTAAGGGTAAAGAATAATATTTCTCTTATTTGGCACAACAAAACTTAAATACTTTCATAACATAATTTCAATACTTGTTACTGATTCATGATAAGGAAAAAGATGTTTTATTTGTATTGCTTTCATCTTACAAAAATCCACTTAAATATAGTTAGATGTTTACTTTATTTTCAATTATCAAAATTACAAAAAAAAATTGAACTTTTATTCCTACCATAATATCTATAGTTTGAGTAAGACTCTTTTTCAAAGTGAATCTTATTATCTAGTTTCTTCTTAAAAGTTTGTAGTTCTCCCTGTGGGTTTGATATTTTGGCTTTTATTCAAAAAGTCTTCTTTTACTTGATAACGATACGTATAATTGCGTAGTATCCCAATATTTAAATATAACAGTTGTACTCTTAATTTCCTGGGAACCAAGTTTTTGGCATAGTTGTAAATAAAGATATATAAATAAAGAGAATTAAGAATTTAACCACACATACATCGTAGTACTATCTTACAAGATAGGGATCAAGTTTTTGGCTCTATTATTAGGGAACTAATATCTATTTCTTAGTAGTGGAGTTAGAAGCAGAAGCATATATTAGATAAGGGGATCATCTACCTACTACGATTAATGATTTAAAAAATGAAGTTAATATTTTAAAAACAGAAATAATTATTTTTAGAACAAATTAACAAAAAACAACTACTTGATTACTAAAACTAGAATTATACAATACTATAAGTAGTAAAATACCAGTAGAAAAGGAAAATAATAAAGAATAATCTTTTTTAAATTCTTTACATAAGGTAATTATGCATAAATGGTTTATAACCATTTCTCTAATTATAAATAAAAAATATATTTTATCTAATCTTACCGCTTTCGTTGATAGCAGAGCAGATATGAATTGTATTAAAGAAGAAATAATACATTCTAAATATTTTGAAAAAACCACACAGTAGTTAACTTCTGCTGTGGGAAATAAAATGGAAATACAATACAAACTTTCCTCATCTAATATTTGCAAAAATGATATTTGCATTAATACTTCATTTTTACTAATTAAAAGTTTAATGCAACATATTATTTTAGGAACTCCGTTCCTCTACAAAATTATGTCAATTAATAAAATTTATAATACTCGTATTTATTTTAATAAATTTGGAAAAAAAATTACTTTTAAGTTCATTATTAATCCTACTGAAATTATTTTAAATGAAATAAATAAATTTAAGTTAAAACAAAATCATTTTAATTTTCTACAAGAAGAAATTACTTTGGTATCTATAGAAAAAAAATTGAAAAAAAAATTTATAAAAGAAAAAAATTCTACTTTATATAAAAATATGTTAAAAGAAATTTGCGATGATTATACAACTATTTTTTGGGATAGAAAAAAAAGCAATGTATTACTTCTCTGTACATCGATAATTTCTATGAAAGAAATACTAAAACAGAGGCGCGAACTTGTCAAATGAATTATGAGTATTTAAAAATCTGCAAAGAAAAATTAATTATAAAAACTAGCTCAACTTGGTGTTGTACTACATTTTACGTAATCAATAATATAGAAAAGAAAAGAAATAAACCAATGTTAGTAATTAATTATAAACCTTTAAATCAAGTTTTAAAATCGATTCAGTATGTCATACCTAATAAAAAAATATGCTTAATCGCTTCAGTAAAGCTATAGTTTTTTCAAATTTATATTTAAAAACTAAATGCTGACAAATTCAATTCATTAAGTCTTATAGATATAAAACGGTCTTTGCTGTTTCGTTTGGTCATTATTAATGGAACGTTATGCCATTTAGATTAAAAAATGTTCTTCAAAATTTCAAAAAATATTAAATAAAATTTTTATTCCATATTCTGATTATATATTACTTTACATTGATGATGTATTTGTTTTCTCTAAATTAATAGAGAAACATTTTAATCATTTGCAGATATTCCATTGTATTATCAAAAATAATGAGTTGATAATTTATGTGCCCAAAATCAAATTATTTCAAATCAAAATACAATTTTTAAGACATAATATTGCCAGAATAAAATTATTCCAATTGAAAGAAACATAGAATTCACTTCTAAATTTCTATTTGAAATTACTGATCTCCAACTATTACAGAGATTTTAAGTTCACTCAATTATGTAGCAGATTATTATAAAAATTTTGCTTTAGATGTTGTTATTCTTTATAATCGCTTAAAGAAGCAACATACTTCTTGGACATAAAATCATACTAACGCTGCCTAATTAATTAAGTAAAAGGTAAAATTGTTACATTGTTTACATATTACAGATTTGTCTCTCCATAAATTAGTGGAGATTGATGCCGACCTAATCTCATTTAAGCAATAGTTTAAATAAACGAACACATCACCACAAATGATGCATCTACCCCGAGGATTAGACACATCGTTTGCTAATGAGGCTTCATTAAATAAACTAAAGAATTTCTAACATCTGCAAACTATTTTTTTATAAGCGGACAAGTTCTTCTATTTAATATGGAAGATTAGATAGGGTTTATAATACTTGGGTTCTTAAAGCTCCCTATAGAAGCAAGCCCCTATAATTAGTTACATATTAAATGATCGAGGTCACCTAAGAAAACTCTCAATTTAGATCAGAAGATAATGTCTTCAAAAATTTTAAAGGATATGACTTTACAAAGATCAAAATAATAAGTGTCAAATGGGAGAAGCTCAAATTTGGAACATTATTATGGAATCCAAAGATAAAAGACTAGGGGTTGTAAGAGATCCTGAGAAGAACCTCAATGACTTCCCAAGTTGTCCTATGGTTTGATTTCAATTTTGAGAAGGAAATTATTGAATGTTTCATCATGATAATTATTATTACTTAGGGCTTACATTTTCATAACACAATTATACAAATAGTCTGGAAGATAGGAGGATTTATGTGGTAATGAACGACAACCTCGGAATCATAAAACGAGTTAGGACTTAATTTTCAAAACATGATTGTGCAAATGCCTAAAGATAAAGTGAGGATTTATGCTACACTAGGTAAAAAAACTCAAAATCCCATGGCTTTTTGTTTAGTTCTAAAGAAGTGATTGTTGTTGTAGAACCACTTGCTGTTGTAGAAGGCTGCCCTCGTAGTTAGCTCCAAGCTCCTCGGGAAAGTAGCAGTCCTAAAGTCTAAAGGTTCAAAGGTTTAAATGACAAGTTCAGTTCAATCATTATGGGGGGTTAAAATTCATTAGAGCTACACCAGTTATGATCCCATGGTTCCCTTGTTCTGGTACTACTATTTTCTTTTGAATTTACTTAACTTAAATGAGTTGTTAGGCTCATTTAAACTAGGGAGATCTCATTAGAAACCATGGGTTACCTCATCTGAGAGACTCTTGTAAATTCAAAAGGAAGGACTGTTATGAAGTTCTATTTCAATGGATTTATGATTACTTTTGAAAAGATTTAATTTAATTTTGAAAAGTCTTCATTTTATCAACCAAGCATGCATGGTATGTAGAGACAGTAGTAAATTACAGTAAGTGAAATGAGAGAAAGTAAATAAAACTATGAAGGAGTACCTATCATCTTCACGCTCCTCTCACTGAAATGTTAGAACTTGCAACATACATAATTTTATATGATATTTAAATAATTTGCAAGAATAGAAAACAGGAAGACCAGTCGAAGGTGTAGCTACCAAACTCCAGGTCATAACTTGGTGGGTCCTTAAAGGTTTTAAGAATGATTTTCTAGAACAATATATAATAAGTCCAATTTTCCTTCAAAATATCCAAAAGGTTATAAAAGTATTTGGGGAACAATCCCTAACAACTTTAAGAACCCTTTAAAGCGTTTTGAGTTCATTTCAACCTATCATATTGTTTAATTAATCATCTGAAACATTAAATTAGTTTCAATGAATTAATACACCCTATGCTCAATGAACCTGATGTTTTAATTATCCCAAGAGAGGGGTAACCAAACAGTCACTTAATGTTTTACTTAAAGGTTATGTGAATGGGTACCCTTAGGGCAAACTCAGGTCATTGAAGACCTTGTACCCACCACTAAAACTGGGCTTGTAGTGTTAGAGATGTTAATCAATCATGTCTTTCTTTTCTAAACCTCATTAAAGCTCCTCCTTAATTCCCTAAGCCAGCTATCCACCTCCCTTATGCTAGATGGCCGGCCTAGTGATCAGAAAATCCAAAAAATGAGAAGACTCCCCCATGGACTAAATCAAATTTAAACCCATCCAAAGTGTCCCATTCTCATTGTCCACTGGTGTCATTCAGCCCTCCACCTAAGCTCGTTTCTCCACCCCCTGGCTTGGCCAATTAAGACTTAGCTTCCCCTCTATGTAGACCTCCCCTCTCACAGCCTTGAAGACAGAGTTGTCAATTACTTGGGGAGAACCTTCCAAATTGCTCACAGAGCTTCCTCCAGCCTTCCTAAGTTCAATCCCACCATTTTCCCCCACTAAAATCCACAGTCCAAGCTCAATTTAAATCTCTAAAACTAGGGTCATTTTCTGTCATTACGTAAAATTTCATAAAACTTCAAACTAAAACTTCTAAGAGCTTCCCCAGGTCAAACGAGGAAGTTCCCCATCATAACCCTCATCTATTGAGCCCTCTAACCCATTTTTAGACCAAGGCCACACCACCCTATGATCGCAATCATATCTAGACCTTGCACCAGTTCAATCCAAGACTTCAAGGAGGTTCGTTGGACTTTCCACAAGCATCCCGTAGAGGTATCACCTCTTGGGCAAAGTTATAATCCACTAACCCTAATTTTTCCCTTGGTTTCA
Organism: Phalaenopsis hybrid cultivar; assembly: GCA_002079205.1. Classification (NCBI taxonomy): domain Eukaryota; kingdom Viridiplantae; phylum Streptophyta; class Magnoliopsida; order Asparagales; family Orchidaceae; genus Phalaenopsis; species Phalaenopsis hybrid cultivar. The sequence continues at coordinate 212,778 of JXCR01124073.1, read as the reverse complement.
TTAATTGTGAAGTGAACATGTATTTCATATGATTGTAGCCATATATATAAGTTTGTCTTGACTAGATGAAGCTATAAAAATAAACCCCATGTAATTTGGATGAGTATCGAGCGAGATCTTAGGTCTAGAAGTTGTACGGTTCTCATGTTAGGTAAGTTGAGGACGATGACTAGGGACTGTTCGATCACGTGTGTATTGAATGGAAAACTCAGATTTCATTGGACGGAAGATGTGTTCGTGAACTGCGGGCCGCGTTGCAAGTCTAGGTGGAAAGCACAACGAATGGGAGTGTGTCGCGTGGAGCTTAGAAGCTGCCTAGGATGAGTTGGTTGTCGTGTGGATAAGTAGAAAAATAGGGTATTTTTTATTTAAATAAATAATGAAATATTAAAAATTCATAACTTGGTGTAGAAAAATCATAAAAATAAAATAAAATAACACTTTTACTTAGTGAACAGAGGAGAATAATGTGGAATTTTAAAAAATTACTTGACATTTCTCTGATTTTTAATTAATTAAATACTCACTTGAATAATTTAATTTTAATCAAGTACATATTAATCACCATGACTTGAAACTTTAGAGATTGATTCCTCATGACAGTGAGGATGTCTCCTGATTTTTCAAAGGTCAAAGGACACCTCTAGCACTGAAACCCTAATTTTCAAGTCTATTGGCCCGTTTTGGATTAAATTAATTACATAAATTAAAATATTAATCAGAAAATATGAGTTTTATTTTGGTAGGTTTCCTGTGGTTAGATGACTCTAGAAAAATATAAAATATATTTAAATGATTGTGCATAACTTTCTAGCTAACTAAGTGTCAAAATTTTGTAAGAAATTAAATAAACATAATATTATTAAAAAATTAAGAAAATTAGTTTCACACTATAAATATCAGTCATTTGAACATTCTGTAAAAATTTGAAGTCCATTTGAGCTATATTTAATGCTAAAGCTGTTTTTTCAAATTAAATGATATTTTTGCATTAAAATAATTAAAATAAAATTGGGAAAATTATGAAAAGTGGGTTTCTGAGTTTTTTGAGATTAGGGCCACCTAAGAAAAATAAAATTTATTTTAAATTAAATAGTTCATTTTTTAGCTATTTTTTAAATTAAAAATAACTAAAAATAATTAAATATTAAAAAATATGAAAATGTCGAAAAGTGTTCCTAATTGCTTCCTGATTACTTGGGACCCTATAAAGTAGTTTTTAAAATTTTTCTAGTTTAGTTATGTATTTTAAAATGCTAAAAGTGTATTTTTCTTAATTTTCCATCAAAATAATTATATTAAATAAAATATAAATCATAAAAATGAAAATTTTATTTCCCTTAGTTNAATATTAAAAATTCATAACTTGGTGTAGAAAAATCATAAAAATAAAATAAAATAACACTTTTACTTAGTGAACAGAGGAGAATAATGTGGAATTTTAAAAAATTACTTGACATTTCTCTGATTTTTAATTAATTAAATACTCACTTGAATAATTTAATTTTAATCAAGTACATATTAATCACCATGACTTGAAACTTTAGAGATTGATTCCTCATGACAGTGAGGATGTCTCCTGATTTTTCAAAGGTCAAAGGACACCTCTAGCACTGAAACCCTAATTTTCAAGTCTATTGGCCCGTTTTGGATTAAATTAATTACATAAATTAAAATATTAATCAGAAAATATGAGTTTTATTTTGGTAGGTTTCCTGTGGTTAGATGACTCTAGAAAAATATAAAATATATTTAAATGATTGTGCATAACTTTCTAGCTAACTAAGTGTCAAAATTTTGTAAGAAATTAAATAAACATAATATTATTAAAAAATTAAGAAAATTAGTTTCACACTATAAATATCAGTCATTTGAACATTCTGTAAAAATTTGAAGTCCATTTGAGCTATATTTAATGCTAAAGCTGTTTTTTCAAATTAAATGATATTTTTGCATTAAAATAATTAAAATAAAATTGGGAAAATTATGAAAAGTGGGTTTCTGAGTTTTTTGAGATTAGGGCCACCTAAGAAAAATAAAATTTATTTTAAATTAAATAGTTCATTTTTTAGCTATTTTTTAAATTAAAAATAACTAAAAATAATTAAATATTAAAAAATATGAAAATGTCGAAAAGTGTTCCTAATTGCTTCCTGATTACTTGGGACCCTATAAAGTAGTTTTTAAAATTTTTCTAGTTTAGTTATGTATTTTAAAATGCTAAAAGTGTATTTTTCTTAATTTTCCATCAAAATAATTATATTAAATAAAATATAAATCATAAAAATGAAAATTTTATTTCCCTTAGTTTCCTGAACTTAGAGAGATTTAATAAAAATATAAAAAGTAATTTTTGAAATTAAATTATATTTTCTATTTAATTAATCACTAAAATCAATAAATAATTATAATAAATAAAATTTAATTTAAAAAATAATGAAATTTTGTTCAAGTGGTCCTCTAACATAATTGAACCTCCAACAATTTTCCTATAGACAAAAATTATTGAGATTTAATAATTAATATTTTGATTAGTTAAATTAATTAATATTGAAAATCCTAATTTTGAGATAAAAATATTATATAAATTAAAATAAAAGATAGAAAATCATACTTTCTCCTTTGATATTTTAATTGACCCATGAGTGTGGTACCATAAAAATTTCAAAATCATTTGTGTTGTATTTAATGATTTATGAAGTGGAGAACCCTAGGGGAAAAATAGTAATTTTGAGATTTTGATACCCTAATTAAATTTTATGTTAAATCAAAGGGGAAATGAGTAATTTTGATCATGATGAACTCTTTTGGAAACATAATGGATTAAGAGGTAGAAACCAATTTGCCACCTTTTCATGATAAGGGTAAAATTGTAATTCTGTAAATTATTGTGTCTCAGAGGTTATCATAATTGGATTATCCTAAGGTAGTGGGTTTAAGCTAGGAAGATAATAATTCACTTATTTGAAGCACCCTAGTCAGTGATAATTATGATTTTAATGAAGATTGAATTTCATTTTATTTAAACATTTTGATTATTACAGATTTGTCCTACAAATTGAATTTAAAGGCTTAATAGTGAGCTAGGCTTGATATTTAATTTTGTCTATTGAGATTTAGAAAAGAAGTGTATGATTGATTAATGAATATTTTTAAAACACTATAAGCCTGACTTTAATCTGGGGACTAAAATCCTTGATGGCTTTGAGCTTGTTCTTCGGGGGCATTTGCTCACATAACTCTTAAATGAAACATCAAGTGAATATTTAAAGTACCCCACTCTTATGATAATTGAAATATTAAAGTTCACTGAGCATAGAGTGTATTAATTCATTGAAACTAAATTTAACTGTGGATGATTAATTGAACAATATAACAAGTTCAAATGAACTCGAAACATTTCAAAGGATTTTAAAAGTTGTTTAGGGTTATGCCCCGAACACTTTTACAATCTTTTGGATATTTTGAAGGACAATTGAACTTATAATACTTTGTTCCAAAAAATCATCCATTAAAACTTTAGGTACCCACCAAGTTACGCATCGGGACCTGATAATTCACTTAAAACAATAAAAATACCCTATACTACTTATCATATACTAATTGACCCAACGCTCAAGGATTTAAGTCTTCTCTAAGGTATTTAAATCCTTGTGAGCAACTGGAAATATTTGTTTTTGTCACATATGGATCATCAGTTTTGTGTAAGCCGAATGTTTAGGTGGCTAGAGCAATGACAATAATGCTAATGTGTGCTAAAACTAAAGATACGACGAGGGATTTTAGAATGTTATCTCTTACCTCAAGGACCTTTAATAAAAGTAGAGGATTAGGATCGATGATACTATTCGATGACTTTTGAGAAGATGATTGTCCCCAATACTCTTATGTTGTTTGTGGTTCTAGCCTGATTAGATTGATTAACTTGTGGACTGCACCACTCTATAAAATGTTTTGAACAAAAATCTTTTTTACCTGATGAAGTAAACTTTATAAATATGAAAATTAAATTTAAAAATGAAAATTTATAAAGGTCCACAGTTAATCACTTGGATTGAGGTTAGGATTGCCCTCCGTAGATTGTCGAGTTGGTAGTTCTTACTTAAGGTCGGGAAGCACACAGTCCAGGTTTGAGCCCCCACCTTTACTAATGTCTTACACCCAGTTCTAGTTTTCCATATGTGACTACGGGGTTTCTCTTACTTGTGCTTTCCATGACTAGTTTTTCCGATTTTATTTTCCTGCCGGAAATTCATGTTTACTTTTTTGCAATTTATTTAAAATTCTTGCAAATATACTATTTTTTATGATGTTAACCATGCAGCAGTAGCAGAGGCCTAGGTACGGATTAATTTTATGTAATGCAATTTTGTTCATTTATTTTCCAGTACTTTCCTTACCAACATTTATTTACTCTACTTGCAAAACTATTCTAAAACTAAAAATTACAAAATCATTTTTCAAAATTAAACAACATTTTCAAAATAAAACAACAAAACAACAAATAGCATAATACACCTTTTTGAATTTATGAAAGTCCCTTGGATGAGGTAACCCAATGTCGCTAACGAGGTCTCCCCATTTTAAATGAGCTTAATAACTTGTTTAAACTAAGAAAATTCAAAAGAAAATAGTTGTACCAGAATAAGGGAACCGTGGGATCCTAAATGGTGTCACTCTAATCAACTTTAACCCTCTCATAATGCTTGAAAAATAACAAAACTTGTCACTTAAACTCAACTGGTAAAACCCTTTGAACTTTTAGAATTTAGAGCTACTACTTCAAGAAGGACCTTGGAGCTAACTTTGTGAACAACTGGACAATGATTTACAGAAGAACAACTTTAAGAGAGCAGATGGATCTACAACAGTAAATGCTTCCTTTGAATTAAATAACAAGCCATAGGATTTCGAGGTTGTTTGTCTAATGCAACATAAATTCTCACTTTATCTTTAGGCCTTTACACAATCATGTTATACAATTTAAGCCCTAACTCGCCTTAAGCTCCAAGGTTGTCGTTTGTTACGATATAAATCCTTCTAACTTTCAGGCTATTTGTATGATTGTGTCATGCAAATGTAAGCCTTAATTAATAATAATTAGCATGATGAAACATTCAGTAATTTTCTTCTCGAAATTCAAACCAAACCATATGATAACTTGGGAAGTCATTGAGGTTCTCCTCAAGATTCGTGACAACCTCTAGTTTTCTCCATTTCGATTCCATAACAATATTCCAAATTTGAGTATTTCTCATTTGACACTCCTTAGTCTAGTCTTTGAAAGTCTACCCTTTAAGATTCTTGAAGACTACATATCCTGATCTAAATCAAGAGTTCTCATAAGTGGCTTCGGTTATCTAAGATGTAATTAACTATAAGGGCTTGCCCTTATAAGAAACTTTAGAACTCAGCTTAATATAAACCCGATTTAATCTTTCATATTAGATAGAAGAAAATTTATCGGTCAAAATAAATGATTTCGCTGAATAAAACGGATGTCATAATTTCTTTAGTTTATTTAATCAAGCCTCACGAGTAAGTAATATATCTATTCCTCTGGATAAGTGTATCACTTGAGGTTTTGTGCTCATTTATTTAAACTATTGTATATATAAGATTGGTTCGGTCTCATATTTTCAAAATTTAAAATACTAGTTTCCAAAATTGTAATATATATATTAAATTAAATACACCCTTTCCCAAAAAGGCGGCCGACATTTGACATCTCTCATTATTACGTCTGCATTGTTCTTCTCAACTATTTGGTCAGTCACTTCCTCCATCCATATGAAATTTTTACAATCGACTTCCGAACGAATTATTTGGCAATTGTAAAATTTCCTTTCATGGCTTCTCTCTTTGTAAGATTTATACACCACACACAACAATTTGCAATAAATAGTAAACTTTTTGATTGCTAATTCCTTGTGATGTTGAATTACTTGAACTCATCCTCCTATGGTTCTGTTAAAATGAGAGAATAAATATAAATTAGATCATGTATAGAGTTAAAGAAAACACAAGGAAAAAAAATATAAGCCACTTAATAGAAAAAAAAACTTGCTTGCATTTCTGAGATAATTTTCAAAATAAAATTATAGTAAAAAGTTGATATTCTTTCTATAAAATAACAGTATAATAAAATCCTATATAACTTGCTGCTCTTAATAAAATTTTATATAGCTTTCAGCTTTTTCTCATTTCAATTTGATTCTAGATGAGATCCCGAAAGGAATACGAGTGCAAAAAAATGAAATGGTAAGTTTAAAATATGACATGGAGTTTTGACTTCTTCGGTAATTAAGATGTAGCCCATATCATTAATATTAATGGCCTCAGCGTATTTTCATAAACAAATCCCAACTTTTTTCTAAAATTATCATGGGGAGAGCAAGCAAGATGAGTAGCTCAGAAGTTAATTAAAACAGGAAGAAAAATTATAAAGGATTCTTCATAGTTACCTTGACAATTATTTTTGGTCATAAATAGAGACACTATTTATGATATTAAACACCTTAACAATTATTTTTGGTCATAAATAGAGACACTATAATATTGGCTCGTATCTTACTCATGATATATTTGGAGATATGACCTTGACAAAAAAAGTTTAATAATAAAGCATCTAGAGAAACATACAAACGTAAATTTGCTGTTGCTAGTGACTAATGATTTCATTGCAACGGCGAAATAGAACATCTAGAGAACAATACCCCATTTTACTCATTTTCAATAATCTCAAATCAAACAAATGTTTATGACGTTTTCACTTAGGCAAAGCATTTGTTCCCATAGTATAGTGAACTAGATGACGTAATAAACGATCACACAATTGATGGGCTGGTTCAACTTCACCATATGACTGCTGACACTCATGTTGTGTAACTGACACTGATGTAGCAATAGAGAACAACCAAGCATTAATAAGATGTATGCTCAAACATGCCCATGAAATTCGTACTCTATCAAATCTAAGTCACAGGAGAATAACCTTCTCAACCATCTCAATGGCATGCAAGTGCAAGCTTCAGCTTGTCCCATTTTAAATGTGGACATGTTGTCTGAATTCAAAGGATTGTGATGCATAATATTATGGTGTGAATGTCCACCTAGAAAATCATCACAAAAGTATGACCATGAGGCCCACCATTTACCTAACCTAACCACAACTCTGCCCACAACAACATGACCATCCACTCGAAGCCCCAAAATCATACTCACGTCTTACAGCGTGATACATATTTCACGAACTGGAAAGTGGAAATTAATTGTTTGTGGCAACGAGCGCTCTACAAGTGGCGTTAAAAGATGATGGTCCAGCTTTATATATTGTAGGTGACTGCCACACTCCGTACCAACCATACATAGTCCTTCCATGAACCTAGGACAATTTATTGGCCACTCTTTAGCCATGAGTAGATGAGAGGCGGCTTCTAAAATGTTTTTCTACAAAAACATCAAACTAAGAAATTGGGTAAATATGTGAATGACATGTCAAATTAATCTTTAAAATCAAAGAGAACTAACCGTGACAAGGTGTGCAACCATGTGCAATCCAAGTAGATGGGAAATACTTGGTTGAACTTTTAGATAAGCCAGGGTAGTAGTCTTAGCATCTGCTCCAGTGTTAGACTAATCTTGAATTTGTAATTTGAATTGATTACACAATTAGTAGCTTCATAGTAGGCATGAGTTGATTAGTGGAACAAATACAGAAGATATGATAATAGCATTAATTTTGAATTAAATATAGGAGATATGACAATATAATTAATTTTGAATTTGAATCTTAAATTCAAATTCAAAATTCAAATATTGTAATCAATTCAAATAGGCGCGAATTGATGGCACTTAACTCTCTTGCCTTTATTGTGTACGTTTCTTTTTTTGTTTCGGTATGTCTTAGATAGTAGAAATTGGGTGTTGTGTTGCATTGTAAAAACACCCCAGACTTGTATCTATTCACTCCTTAAAAAATAATAAAAAGAGAATTCCCAAAAGTCCAATCTCATTTTTCGATTTGTCCTTTAGCGATCCATTAAATTGGAACCAACATTTGGTATCAGAGCGCCTAAGCCGAAAGACATGTCGTCACCGAGCAGAGCTATCATAGGAGATATGGCAGCAACGAAGATCGGAAGAGAAGGGAACGTAACGCTTTCTTATCCGTTACTCATAAAGAGTAACTACTCGGTGTGTGCGTTGAAGATGCGTGTGAACCTACAAGCTCAAGGAGTGTGGGAAGCCGTGGAGCAAGACGAGGTCGAAGAGCGTAAGGAAAGAATGGCTCTCGCTGCCATCTATCAAGCGCTACCGGAGGACGATCTTCTCATGGTGGCAGAGAAGGATTCCGCCAAGCTAGCATGGGAGACACTGAAGACGATGCACGTCGGCGTGGAGCGAGTCAAGGAGGTGAAAGTGCAGACCTTGAGGACTCACGTCGAGGCAATCCGCATGAAGGACGGAGAGACGGTGGACGATTTCGCCATGAAATTGACGTCCACTGTGACAGACATCCGCTCGTTGGGAGAGAAGATGGAGGAGATCT
>JXCR01124073.1:175716-199775 GCA_002079205.1 Phalaenopsis hybrid cultivar | reverse complement strand
TTATGCGCTCAAAATGATGGGGGAGAAGGAGATGGCCATAGGGCTGCCTAAGATCACACACCCCAACCAAGTGTGTGAGAGTTGCATGATTTCAAAGCAAACAAGACTGTCCTTTCCTGCCCAAGCCAACTTCCGAGCCGAGCACCCTCTACAACTTGTGCACGCGGATCTGTGTGGTCCGATCACCCCGACATCACTCGCCGGTAACAAGTATTTCTTTATACTTGTTGATGATTATAGTCGTTGGATATGGGTGTACATACTCAATGAAAAAAGAGAAGTTTTTGAAACATTCAAGAAGTTCAAGAAGTTCGTGGAGAACATGTCGAGTACAAGTTGAAGACTTTACGAACTGATCGAGTCGGCGAGTTCACTTCCCAGAAATTCACGGAGTTCTGCAAAGAAGAGGGAGTCGAGTGTCATCACATGGCATTGTACACACCTCAACAAAATGGTGAGGTGGAGAGGAGAAATCGCACCGTGATGGGCACCGCGAGAAGCTTGCTTAAAAGCATGCAAGTCTCGGCAAACCTTTGGGGAGATGCGGTACGACATGCAGTATATCTCTTGAACCGCTTGACAACAAAGGTGCTAGGAGATTGTACCCCTTACCAAGCATGGTTCAGCAAGCGACCTCATTTGAAACACTTGAGAGTGTTTGGATGTACCGCACATGTGAAGGTTGCAGGTCCACATCTCAAGAAGCTCGATGATCGAAGTCAAGCAATGGTGTATCTTGGCGTCGAAGACGGAAGTAAGGCGCATAGATTTCTCGATCCACCACGCAGGAAAACTCTTGTGAGCAGAGACGCAGTGTTTAATGAGGAGAAGAAGTGGGAATGGTGCAACAATGATGACGAGCTCATACAAAATTCTATGGAGTTCAGAATTTTACAAGATGACGGAGAAGTAGCGGACTCAACCTCGCTAATGACACCAATGGTCACACCGAACTCTCAACGACAACAAGAGAACTCAGAAAGACCCACAACGAAAGATGCTCCCAAGAAAATTCGCTCACTTGCCGAGGTCTATGTGAAAGCACCACTAGTAGAGATGGATCTTGATGAATTATTGTTGCTCACTACCGACGAGCCAACAACATATCATGAGGTGGCAACCGAGGAGGCGTGGAATAAAGCCATGAAGGACAAGACGTCAGAGCTCGCCGACTTTCCACCCGGTCACAAGCTCATCGGCTTAAAATGGGTGTTCAAGTTGAAAAGAGACAGTGAAGGCAACATCCTTAAGCACAAAGCAAGATTGGTGGCGAAAGGTTACGTGCAGAAGCAAGGAGTTGACTATGAGGAATCCTTTGCACCGATGGCGAGACTCGATACCGTCAGGTTAATTCTTGCCCTCGCAGCTCATCGTGGGTGGGAGATCCACCACTTGGACGTCAAGTCAGTGTTTCTCAATGGTGATATTGAAGAAGAAGTCTACGTCACCCAACCTGAAGAATTCATTGTCAAGAATGAAGAGCACAAGGTGTACAAGCTGTCCAAAGCTCTCTACGGACTACACCAAGCACCAAGGGCGTGGAATACTTGCCTTAACAAGAGAATGATGAGTCTAGGCTTCGTGAAGTGTCCTCAAGAGCAGGCTATGTACACAAGGAATCACGGAACAGAAGTACTCATCGTCGGCGTGTATGTTGACGATTTGATTGTAACGGGATCCAACATTGGTGTTGAGATATTCAAGAAGCAAATGATGAAGGAGTTCGAGATGAGTGATCTTGGGTTGCTCTCATACTACCTCAGTATTGAGATAGATCAAAAGAAAGACCACATCACAGTGAAGCAATCGGCTTACGCAAAAAAGGTGTTGGAGCAGTTCGAAATGATAGATTGCAACCCGAGCAAGTATCCAATGGAAGCAAAGTTGCAACTCGGAAAGGATGGGGAAGGAATCGTTGTGAATCCCACCAAGTATAGGCGTGTCATCGGATGTCTCAGGTACCTGACCCATACTCGACCCGATATCTCATACGCAGTTGGCATGGTGAGTCGTTACATGGAGCAGCCTACCACTTTACACCAGCAGGCGGTGAAGCATATTCTTCATTACATAAAGGGAACAATGAGCTACGGGATTCAGTACAAGAGAGGACAAGGAGCTAAAGAACTCGTCGGTTTTACTTACAGTGATCTAGCCGGTGATATAGACGACAAGAAAAGCACTTGAGGGATGGTATTTTATCTCAACGGGAATCTAATCACTTGGCAATCTCAGAAGCAACAAACCGTTGCTCAATCATCCTGTGAGGCAGAGTTCATGACAGCCACTGCGGCATCATGCCAATCTTGTGGCTGAGAAGTTTATTGAGCGAGGTGACTGGAAACGAGCCAAAACCAGTAACTCTCTACGTCGACAAAAAATCTGCAATAGCATTGATAAAGAACCCAGTGTTTCATGGACGCAACAAGCATATCGACACTCGCTTCCACTTTATTCGCGAGTCTGTCGAGAATCGACAGATCGTCGTGGAGTTCGTAAGCACCGGAGAGCAACGTGCGGATATTCTCACCAAGGCTCTAGTAAGAGTTAAATTTACGAAAATGCGAGAGCTACTAGGCATAAACAACTTCGAACCAAATCAAGCTTACGAGGGAGATTGTGAGACTAATCTTGAATTGGTAATTTGAATTGATTACACAATTAGTGGCTTCATAATAGGCATGAGTTGATTAGTAGAACAAATATAGAAGATTTGATAATAACATTAATTTTAAATTAAATATAGGAGATATGACAATAGCATTAATTTTGAATTTGAATCTTAAATTCAAATTCAAAATTCAAATATGTGTAATCAATTTAAATAGGCGTGAATTGATGGCACTTAACTCTCTTGCCTTTATTGTGTACGTTTCTTTTTTTGTTTCACTATGTCTTAGTTAGTATAAATTGGGTGTTGTGTTGCATTGTAAAAACACCCTAGACTTGTATCTTTTCACTCCTTCAAAAATAATAAAAAGAGAATTCCCAAAAGTCCAATCTCATTTTTCGATTTGTCCTTTAGCAATCCATTAAATTGGAACCAACATCTAGCACGTCTTCTGTGATGTCATCACGGGGGTCTATTTCCTTCATCATCCATTATTACCTATAACATAATTAATATGTTTTCATTCAAGAATTGTAACCAAGCTTAAGGAAACATTAATATAAGAAGAAGTTAAGAAAAAAGACATAATAATCATAATGACAAAACAAAGTACTATGATACAGATCTTGGTAATGCAAATAGTAGGGTAAGAAACTAATATTGTCCATAACATTTTATCTTCATAAGCGAAGATTTTGTGGAGAAGTGGCTTTGTTATGAACAATAACTTTGCAAATACCACAAGATCTATTGTTAATAACAATAAGCTCATCATAGTAATTCTATAACATCTTGTTCGAGGGCGACTGGCCCTTGTATGAAAAATAGGTTGTTGAAAATCGTGATCATAATTCATAAGGATGCATTGGTCTCAATATCTTGCTCAAATATAACATTCAGCCTCATATGTTTTCTTATAATTGAGCACAATGTAGAAAGTTGAGACATATCCAATGTGATTAAGTCACCTTTGTCCTAAAGCAGCAATGGCATGTACACATGACAGTCTTCCAACCCCAATATTTCAACTCAAAATGTTCTACATGACATATTGAACACCTGAATCTCATGCGTGTTGGTTCATGAAAATTCCAGCCCTCTTTTTCAAGTTCTTGCAAAAGTTGTCGTTCTCCGGGAAATAAGTAAGAAATATTTTGACTTTCAAGAAGTGTGGCTGCTTCAAAATGTTTCAAAAAAAGAGCCAGAATATTATAATAGATGGAGAAAACCATTGCTTGGATTGGTAGACCGCGGGCTCCATTCATCATCCCATTGAAGCATTCAAATGAGTTTGTGATTATTGTCCATTACCTGTAGCCAAGATCACGAGTCAATGACCACTTATTAATGCCTCTTGCAACTAACCAATCATATGCCTCAACTTTTACATTTTTTAAGTCTTCCATATTTCAATTGAATATATGGAGACTATCAGTATTCACTGCAACATACATTTTTTGACAAAGAAAATCAACATCTAAATTTTCCATTCTACGTATTGTGCTTTTGAAGTTCTCCGAAGGTGTCTTGGACAATGGTGATGTGCAGCCCAAGGAAATATTTTTGGAAACCCCCTTACCAGTCTAACATGATGATCATAGATAATGTGCATGTGTTCTTTTGTCGAAACCAGTGAAATTAACTCATTGAGTGTTTGTAGAAAACAAAACCAAGATTTGTGGCACTCTGATTCAACAACTACAAATGCCAATGAAAATAAACCATTTTTCACATCAATTTCAACTACTAAAAGTAATGTCCTTCCATATTTACCTAATAAAAATGTTCAATAAATGCTCAAGTCAGGACGACAATATTCTCAATCCATGATAGAAGGTCTGAATGACCAAAATATTCACTTAAAATGATTGGACTTATTTGAATAAATTATATACATTGTTACTGGCATAACAGAACATATTGCGCACATTAAGTGATTCAATGTACGATATGAATCCTCGTAGCTCCCAAAAATATTATTTATTACCTTGCGTCCCAAGCTTTCATATAGGAAATCTTAAAATCAAAGTTTGACTCAATTTGACTGATAATCTCCCTTGGTTTTAAATCAATTTGTTGTCTAATAGCATTTTGTATGAATTGAGTAAAAAGTTTTTGTTGCAATGTCTATGGCTTGCATTCAGCACAAGATAATTGCATGTATGTGGACCAGTTAAAGTTGAGATCCTCCAAGCCCCTCCCAATCATTTTATCGAGTTAATATTAGACGCCACATACGAGGCCTTAACGGATGATCATGTTGAAAGCACAAGATGGTCAACTTATTTTTATTTGATGTGCATATCCTAAACTCTACATTATTAATTATAGACCAACCGCTCAAGGTGAAATGTAATTGCTTCTTCCCAAAGTAACACATGCCCTCTACGAGCTCATCAGGAATATCATTTTTTTTGGGAGTGATAATGTCTTCATCAGTTAGTTCATCAAATGTAATTTCGTTGTCCCCGTCTTTTGTAGTTTTACGAGCTCGCACAAAGTCATTATTAGAAATCATCTGCTATAGTGCATTAGCATCTTGTTGAATAAGACTTTTATTATGTGTTCTCTTAAAAGTATTGAATGAGCATCAATTTACAATACATAATCTTTACAGCTTTGGTTAGAATTATCGCTTGATGAACTCGGCATTGTGTTGTAACCCTCATTAATGTCTAGCAAATTTCAACGAATGTCGAACATGAGTAACATTAGGCCTTGAAGCAGTATGTTTTACTAGTGCCGGTTCACTGCAAAGTTGGTGCTTGCATGGTACGAATTTTTACTGTAATTTCAAATGAAAAAAATTAATAGAGACATAAATAACTTCATAGTCATGATAACAAACATTAACTCATGTTGTGTATTACCTTGTTGTCATCTGAACGTCAGAGTTGCCCAAGTGTTGCTCTACATTATAAGTTTTTTCAATCTCAACGTAGAAACCCACAGGTTGCAGATTAGCCACACTCAAAATACCCAAATCTAACATAGCACATCAAAAACACCGTCATTTTAAGTTTTAAAAAATAAAATAAGCCATTTCATGCATTGGTAACATAGTTGCATGTAAAAATTGAATTTTATGTTTTATATATGTAAATACATAGTGGGATTAAGGCTTTGTTGTTGTTGTTGTTGTTGTATATATGTAAATACATTAGTATTGAGTGGTACCTTTGTAAATCTTTCAAAATGGTAATGAAAAGTCATATAGAGTTCTCTGAATAGTGACTATCATTATTAAGAAGGAACAGACGAAGCCAATTTTAGCTTTAGAGTTATGCAAAAAAAAAAAAAAACAAAAACTCCAATGAGATTGCATTTGAGATAATTACTGATACAAGAGAAACTTGACATTGCTCAAACTTAGGATCTTACTTTAAAAAAAAAAAGAAATAAAAACATTTAGTAATACAGATCTGTTGATAACGGTTAATTTTTGCTTTCAGATTAATAACAAGCAAAATAGTTCGAAAGAACTCGACTTTCAATCATTCCTTATTACAAATATCTATATTGAACACCTTAGGCATACATAGAAAAGAAAGCATAGCGATATGAGTTGTTAGCAGTGGTACAAAGCTCAGGCAAAGCCAGACTTTAAAGGCCACTGGACCTGAACAGTTTCATGATCCCAAAGGTCACTGCCATGGCCACCCAACCACCTAATAATACTCTCAACACTGACTTCACTAGTGGAGCACGCCCTAGCGCTGCCCCAACCCACCCAAAAACTGCCAAGGCCAGGCTTGCCGCTATGGCAATCACCATAAGTCTCACCTTATATCTTCTTATAAACCCTGCTGCTAGGAGAGGAACCGCAGCTCCCATAGAAAATGCCAGCGCAGATGCAATTGCTGCTTGTGCTGGGTTGGGCAATCCTTCCTGAGTTGTTCCATCCTGGACCTTACTCCCCTCTTTTTGGTTAATTTTTTGCTCTCTCTTCAGCTGGGCCACCTCAATGTCAAGCTGGGAGTACACAGAGACAAACTCCCCAATGGCCATGCTGCAAGCTCCAGCCACCAAGGCAGCAAAACCAGATAATATCATAGCCCTGGCATCTTCTTTTACTGCTCCTATGCCAATCATAAGAGAAGCAGTGGAAACAAGCCCATCATTGGCTCCAAGCACTGCAGCTCTTAGCCATTGTGCTCTTTGGGAATAGTTGATATCTTCAATATTTGCTTCCTCATTTCTGGTGTTGGGAATGATGAGCTTAGTTTCAGTAATGGCCATGGGAAATGAGAGGTTTTCTGGAGATTGGGGGACTTTAATTGATAGGAATGAGATGGAATTGTGAAGTGTAGGCAGTCATACATCCTTTTATGTTATTTTATAGTGGGTAGTCTGCAAAGTTGGAAATTGATTTGTTGGATAGTGGTGCGCCCACTTCAGGCGAGGAGGGACATTTCCGTGTACCTGTTTATCTTTGGCAAGGTTTACATGTAATTGTTTTTGGGTTGGTTGCAAATTGTATGATGTGGAAAGATGGCATTGAGGAAGCATAATCATGGCTTCTATTTTTGTTGTTTTAATGCTTTATATGAATATGTAGGTGATTTTAAAAATGTCTTCTTTTTGGCCGCTACATTATGTTGAACTATGATGAGTTTATAATAAATAGCTTCCATTATTCCTTCCATTAGGAATAATCTATTGAGTGTTTGGTTTAATGTAAATTTATACTAGCAGGAAATAAGTGGCTAAACATGACCATGGGAAAGCAGCTTCAGTAATTATTTGCATGTTCCTGATGGGGAAAATGCTTTAGGAAGTGATAACTTTATTTTCACTATGTTAAGACTTCTTTTGGTTGCTTATAGATCAAAATGATATTTTAGAAAAATAATTATTTTATTTTCATTCAATTTAAGCTTGAAAATGAAATCTTCAAATTTTTCGATAGTTTTGAAATGTTAAAAGAATTAAAAAAGAAATCATATTTGCTTTCTAACTGCTTTCAACCAAAATGAGGATCCCTATTAGGATAAAATGAGGAATCCAAATTAGCCATGATCATTTGCCAAAGATAAAAATAAATAAATAACATATAAAGAATAAAAAAAAAAAAGGATTCCAAAGGGCCCCCAAATGTTTATTGATAACATGTTAACGATATATTTTTACACATGGATTGCTGATTGGACCAGCACTGAATTGGTTGTAGTGCAGATTCAAATGATATTATTCAATGCAAGAGTATGCAATCTACACGGCTACCACCCAGTTATCCATTTCTATTCTTGCTAAGCTTTTCTTCTTCTTCTTCTTCTTCTTCATCTCCTTTTTTTTATTTCATCTTTTTTTTTTCTTATTTTTTTGTTTCTTGATTTGGATTCCAGTAGAGCGCCTCTCCTTATGCTTACCACGCGTACCCACACAAATGTTAGTGCTGAGCAGTTATTTTGGTTCTTTTCAGGGATTGGCCTCTAATTGGTTTCACACTCTTTTTTTTTCCCCGGAAAAGGATATTAAAATGGAAATGGTAAGAAAATTAAACTATCATTATTAGAGTGGATACGAAGATCTAAAACATATAGAAGAAAAAAAACAAACTTTTTTTTTAATTTGTTGTTTGGTTGATGAGAAAATTTTTTTTTTTTTTTCAATATGAGATAAGAATCTTCATAATAACCTTCATTTTTTTAATTTTTGTTGAGAGATTAATCGAAAACTGACAATAAAAGAAAAAAAAAAGAATTTGTTCATATTTCTAATATTAATTATATTGCATATGCATTACTTTGAAATTAAACACCCAATACGAAATTGTATGTCTAATTACAATTTTTTTATACACCCCCAAAAAATCTCATGATCAAGCACGGATTGTGATGCACATTGGGATTGAAAACTTTAAAAAATGAAATCAAGAATTATCTACAATCAAATTTTAATGAATTTATAATCAAATAAAATCTCATGGTGAGACGAAGCACATGACATTAGAAGTGACCCAACTTGAGTTCTAGTGAGTCCAGATCATGCACTAAAAATATAATAATAGGATTTGGAGCCTACATTGGAGGACCCAATGTTGATAAATGTGGTAAGCTTATAATCAAATTTTTGGTCTTAATGAGACAAATCCAATGAGCTTTAGATTGTCTAATTATGACATCATTAAAGCACACAAATACGCAACAAAAATACCATATGATTGAGCGGATCACTCCAGTCCATTTGATGGAGTGGTCCAGATTCATGCAAAATTTTTGAAGAATGTCACTCCCAAAATTTGTAATATACCTCATTCATTCATGGGGAGACCAAGAGGAGAAGACTCAAAGAGTTTCTTGCTCTTGAGAATTTTCGAGCTCCATGGCTATCATTGTTTGTACCTTTATTGCTTAGTTGTTATTCTGAGACGATCATCTCCAAGTCACTATTATTATTGGACCATTAATTTTGCCACTATTAAACCACCATCATCCAATCATTATTGTCTCCGCTATTTCCAGACTATCATTCCCCAGTCGCTATGATTGTTAGAACACTATCATTTTAGTATTTTCCTTGCTTCGTTGCCAATGTTGTTAGAATACTATTGCTCAATCGCTATCACCACCACCACAAGTGTCAAGCCACTAACTTTCAACTATTTCAATTGTCAAATATCTGCGGCCTATCCGGTACCATCATCGCACAACTGTAGATTTTCATCTCCTAGTCACTATTATCATTGAATTTCAATATTATTTTTGCTAGAAAGGAGCTAGGAGGAGAAGTCTCAAGAGATCTTCAAGCCTTAGAGTATTCTTTAGCTTCACCACCACCGTATCACCATCATTCGATTGTTGACACCACTACGAGACCAAAATTACTTCATAATTGCCACCGGATAGTCGTTTCCCATTCTCTGCCATCAATGTATCATTCTCTCTATAATCATTTAATCATCTATTTTGTTGTAATTATCGGGTATACATCCCCTAATAACTGAAAATGACAAACAACAATCATTATTAGATTAGTGTCTTCAGATTACCAATATCATTTGATTATTATTGCCATGTCATCACCACAGTTACCAACACTCAAATTACTATCTCTTGTCTGCTATTAATTCTTGAATTAGTGTGAAGCATTGGTAATCACACAAGTATATGTGTCGATCTAGTAATATATAAATTATGAGTTTGTATATTGATCCCACAAAGAACAAATTAGCTTTTCAAAAGAAGAAAAATTTGAATCTACTAGTTTTATGTCTAGCTAGAAGTGTTCATATTTTTGGGTATTTTAAAGTTGTTATTTCTAATTTTTATTTAAAAAAATCAATGTAAAGTAAGCTAGAATTTTGAGGTTTTCTATCAATTAAATGACTCTTCTCTAAATTGGATCTTTGAAATCTAGGTTTAACCATATGATAAATTTATGAGGGACAAGTGGGAACTGATCTCCTCTTTTTCCCATCCCAAGCCTCTAAAAAGTTTTAGATATCAAACACACTTAGTTCCTTAAAGCAAGTGATTTTTATAGAATTCCATATTACCTTTCATGATTACACTAACCTAGATGCAATATCCATATTCTCTCAAGTTAGTGTGGGTTAACCTATTTGTTCCACTAACTTACTCCCACACAACTATATCACAACATATATTAATACTTTGATTGGCCAGACTGAGGGTCAATGAAGAGTAGAAGGTTAAAACATCACCACTAAGTAATTTGAGTTTAATCATAACACTAAAGTTAAACACAAGATTCTTAGATTACCAATTCAAACAAGAAAATTAAATCTACTTGCTAATCATGCCTTGAAACAAGAAAATAAATATTTAACGGTTTAAAGGAAAGCAAATATAAGAGTTTAGAAATTTTAGAACTGATAAAGTATACCCTTTATTTCATCCACTGACCTTCCTTTCTTTTTTCACAAGAGTAGAAACATATGCATGCAATTTACAAGAGAACCCTTATAACTCCTCTCTAAAATCTCACCTCCCTCTTATAGACTTTGGACACAATATAGAGCATTGATAAGAGTGATGATGAGAGTGATGATGACAGTTAGAACCTCTTTTCTATATTCTAGTTTATTCTTTTCGGCTCAACGTGATATGAATTGAGAGCACTTGAGCACCTAAAACTAGCCCAATACTACGTATTTCTTTGAATATAGGTGCTTGAGCACCTAAAAGTAGTGCTTGGGTTTTTGGTTACGACGCATGGGTGCCTAGGATAGGCCTTAAGTGTCTGGTCCTCTTTTTCCAGGTGCATGGATGCCGAAGATTGGTGCGTGTCCACCCAAGAGGCATTTGGAAGCTGATTCAGTCTATTTCGAGTCCTTTACATCTTATTTGCTCCCTAAAATTGCTTAATCACCCATACATTGCGTATATAATCACAAATATCTTGAAAAAAATAAAAATGATGTCAATAATATAAATATAACATTGACATATCTTGCATATTTGATGCATATCAGCTATCTTCGTCAGACCACTGCTGTCATCGTCATACCACCATAGTCTGGTCACCATCACTATTACCATTACTAGACAACTATCTCTCAACCACTATTATCATTTGATCACCATAGTCTAGTCCCCATCACTATTCGCTTAACAATCATTGTCATTTAATAGTTACAACAATTATTATTGTCTCTGTATAGTTGTAACAACTATTGTTGGATTATCGCATATGAGATTACCCTTTATTATTCATCATTCGAACCTTATAGTATATCCTCTACTATCAAAACCAGATCCTTGTTTCTTCTCCAACTTTTTTTATCGCTAATCTAGTAAAAGTCATTTTGATAAACCCCACTATCGTAATATGGTATTATTCTACTCATGTGATGGAAAAATTTTTTATCCGCAACCACTTTGACTAGGCTAGACTCTGCGGTTTTTTCATTTATGGATTTCCATGTAAAAAATTTGGGCAAATATTTTGCTCTTTGTTTCATCCATTTTTTTGTGAGATATTCATGTAAAGCTAAGATAATAAACACTTATACAATACTAGTAAAAATTTTCCTACACATAATCATTTGGTGTTGTTTATATGAATGTATTACCGCCCTTGTAACACATATAAAAACTTTTTAAATGGACAATAAATATAACATTAACAATAAAGAAATGTCTCATTTTATTACCCACCATTCTAGAGAATGCTATCAATTTCTTGGTGTTTTACAAACTAAAATTAGTTTTTGAAATGAATAGAAAATTAAAATTCCTAGACTTAATTACAAAATATTCTTATGATTTTTTTATGAAGTGATAACTTCTACATTTATGGGACTAAACTATAGAGGTATTTAATGAAACCCACTATCACATGTTAACATATTTAATTTTTCAAAAGAAATAAGTTACTTGAGCACAAGTAACAGTTAGGTTTGGGGATTTTTAAATTCCTAAAATATATTACTTTTATTTGCACATTTTATGCCTATTTTTAATGATATTACCCTTTAATGAAAGATATTTTTGATATTTTTGGTTGCAGGTACAATAAATGGAGCAAGTGGAGCGAATGAAATGAAAATAGAGAAATTTGGAGTTAAAGGAAGAAAAAAGTTAAAGTTGACCTAGTGCCTAGGCACCGGACAACAGAGAGACTGACACTTAAGCTCTAGAATTTGGCACATAGGTGCCATAAATGGTTTTCTAGAATGTTCACTGAATGTGGATGAATTTTGAAGGGGTTCTTAAATTGACTCTTGGTGATTTTGATAGCTCTATTTAAAGAGGCTTTTGGAGAGTCCAAGAGAGATACTTTTGGAGGAAGAGTTTTGGGAGAGGTGAGAGTCATTGAAGGATTTTCCTGGTGCCTTTCTCAGATTTGAAGGAGAAGAGGAGAAGTGAGAGATATCTTCTTCATTACAGTTCTAAGTGTGTTGACCTCACTTTTGGTTGAGGTTTAGTTTTTCCCTTGTTGTAGCCTAAGGTCTAGCCATGGGATTTTCCTATTGACTATTCGTAGAAAAATAGACATGGAGCCCTCACCATTAGAAATTCTTACCGTCTTCTTTACTCAACTTGAAGTTCCACATATTGGTCCTAAACTCTAGCATTTAGCAGGTGGGATCACTATGGGGGAAACTCAAGATGAGTCACCCTTAGGACGGTTGGACCTTAAGGTTAACTCTGNGTCTCAACCTCTAAGTACTTAGTAGGTGGGGTCACTATGGGGAAAACTCAAGATGAGTCACCCTTAGGATTGGTAGACCTTAGGGTGGACCTTGGGTGTTGGTCTGGAGCTAAGGAACTCACTACACTAATCTCCACCCACAATCGCTCACATCCCTGAACTGAAATTTCTAGCTTAGAGCCCTTGATCTTTTGGGATACTCATGTAGATGGTTCCCTAGCTACTAGCCCTAGGGCTATGGTTTGGCTAAGACCACTATGTAGAGGACCCAAAATGGGATTTTCATTGGTCCATGGCTTTTTGGTGATGATTGATACCTCAACTCTACCAAAATACCCATCTTGTTCTTTTACCCTAAAACACCCCCAAATTACCAAAATACCCCTCTTGGACCCAAAATTCCAAAAATTTCAAAAATTCCCAAAAAATCCCAATAAATCTCAAATATTCTCAATTTTATTTCTCTCAACTACCACATGACCCAGTTTGGCCAATTTGACCATCATTAACCAAAACCCCCAAATTTGCCTTTAAAGACCCAAATTTCTCCAAATTCAATTCAAATGTCCATCAATTTGACCTAAATTTCAATCCTAAACTCAAATTCACTTTTCATATGACCAAATTAAACCAAATACAACCTCAACTGGCCTATGATTTGAGCCCAATTTTGATTTGGGTCAAAACCCCAATTTTGACCGCATGACCTAATCTCACCAAATTGAACCCATAGCCTATCCAATTGGACTTAATTAATGCTGAAAAATATTGATAACATTCTTATACATCAAAATCAACCATCAATTTGCCTTGGTTAAGCCTCATATCCATTTGATTTTGGCCTAAATCCAAAATTCCCAAATTTAGCCCCAAATTGGCAAAGACCCCAAATTTCANAAAGTCATTTGAATTGAATTTGACAAATTATGAGGTGTTAGAGCCTTAGGGGAAAATGTGTATTTTTGGAAATTTAGCATTAATTAACATTTTGGCTTAAGTCAAGGAGGGGAATGGGTAACCTCTGATCTTAATCAATTTATTTGATGCTTGAAACACAAAGGGTCAATTGGTAGAAACCAATCCCACTTTCANGCCTGCACTGGTGCTTGTGGTAATTTAATATTGACAAATTATCTATGATAAAATCATGCTATTTATTTGAACATTTTTTTTTATTAAAAATGAGCTCGAAAAGTAAATTGTTATAGAAATCTGTTATAATTTTGTTAATGGTTTGCTGCAAAATTAAGAAAAAATGATGGCAGTCATGACTTAAAACAATAGAGGTGGGCATTCAGTCTATCAAATTATTGCCACCAAAATCCGGAAAATCAAAACAATTAAAATTTTGATAGATTTAAATGATTTGATTATAAACAAATAAAAAATTAATTATTTGGACTTTAACTATAAATAAATATTAAAAATTATATCTTATTTGTATGATATTAATTAAATTTCATAAAAATTTTATTTAAACTTGATTTATTTTTTTTTTTTGGGTTTTTGTTAAATAAAAGGTAAAACTCAATAAGTGATTTGAATATTAAGGATTTAAAAATAAAAATTTGAAATGTATTTTTCAAATTAAATTAAATCAATCTAAAATATTGTATATAAAAAATGTGACATCATCTCAAGGAGAGCCAATGATTATAAGAGAGCACAAAAAATGAGGGTTAATTGACAGAAGAGTAGGGGCCTGCAAGCCGATCGAGTCAGGAAAATGATGAGTTTGAAATTATTGAATTAAAATAAGATAGATAAACATTCAAGCTAATCATTATAAGATTGTTGGGCAAAGGCATTGACCTATTTTATAGTAAACATGGTACGGACAAATAGGATTTAATTTCTCAATATCATCAGTTGTCTCATGGACGCCCCCAGGCTCTTCATTATGGACCATGAATTGGCCCATAATAGAGTTTTGCGATTACAGTGATTGAATGAGCTATCTATTGGGTTACAGTGATTTATCATCTGCTTGATAACCTAGTCCCGCTCTACGGAAGTGAGCTCTTCGTACAGGGAAACAAGGGTTGATACCCAAGCTAAATCAACTGATTGACAAAGTCTAACAAACCAAGTTAATTATGTCAACCCAAAGCTAATCAAGCCTAATGGACTGGCTATTTTGACTCAGCCTACCTGACCGAATCGGCCTTACCAAGTTGAAGCCAAACAAGCTTTGTTGATCAAGTCAAATAGCAACCGAGTAATAGGCTCTTATATGTAAAATATCTAGAATATCTTGTACATATCAAAATAAAACAGAGGTAGAAAAATAGTATCACTATATTATACCGCCTTCCATATAAATAGGGAAATCATTTTATGAGAAAAGACTAATAGACATTATTTTTATTACTCTCTCTCTCTCTCTCTCTTATTTCTTACGCTAACCCTTGGGGTGCGATTCAATGACAATTCAAGAGTCGACATTACAAAGTGTCGTAAGCATGGATCATATCATAGAAAAGAGGAGGGGTAACACATGGAAAAAAAAACTCATAATAGAGACAGGAAGCATTGAGTGCACTAAAGAGTTTGTGAACCAACAAATCCAAGAATTGAAGGATCGGATGTTGCATGCCATGCGATGGGCATTGGCTTGGGAAAGGGAGTAGTATCCCCGAGAGAAAGGGTTGAAGCCCAAGTGTTGATGAGCCCCTAACTTTGAATAGATAAAGAGACACTTGATACTTTGAAAATTTGATAGTTTTGGGCTGGCACCAATCACCAGACATCAATTCAGGCATATTAAAGTCGCATCAGCCAGAGAATGTGTTCTCTCGGAAAATATATGAGTTAGACCCCTAGACAGGTTCAAGATCCCAAGTTTGGAATTCTATAAGGGCGAAATTGATCCAATTGACCACATAGCTGCTTTCAAGTTGAATGTTTGAAGTGTCATCTTTTCTTTACCACGTTGAGAGATCCGACCCTCAAGTTGTTCAATGCATTGTCGTCAAGGGTAATGGATTCATTACAAGATGATCGTTGGTTGCCTCGTTGAGGACAAGTCTCTTCTAAATCAACCTCCTATAAAAAAATTGTCCCCCAAATCTCGACTAGGTAATAAAATCCACCTCGGCCTGAGCCCGCTATACAAGTTAATCCTCACAGACATCTGACATATCCAAATGGAGGTCTACTATCTCCTCCCCCATCTTCTTCATTTGAGCTAACATCTTGCACATCTTCTCCTATTGTTGGATCTCGCCCGCTCAAGCAAAGAATTATCGACCTCATTCAGGCGCTAGGATAATGATTTGTGAGACATCTGACGTCCATTAGTTGTTTCCCCACAAACTGCACGGATATTTTCCAGATGGTCGACCCCACCATCCTCGCTCTTGGTTGGTACCTTGGCTACCACTACTGAAGTTGTGGTTGGGTCCTAACCAACATGTGTCGAAGACGAGTCATATCCCAAGTCGATCAGATTAGTTGCACCAAGAAATAATGTAAAAAGGATGAAACATAAAAAACCAAAGCATAAAATGCAAGGCTAATGCCCTTCATTCCAAGTAGTCAATCCAACTTAGTCCCTATAATCAACATGGTGCACCCATCAATAGTGGACAGAGCACCTACAACTTATTGTGTTATCGGTGGTGGCAGAGCATAACTAGCTTCCTCCGCGGTTGTTCAATCGGCTGGTCCCGAGCTGCGGTAGAAGGTTGAACCGACAGATCAACACTCGGATCGCCTAATCTGCTTCCATCATCTGCTTGGTTTTTCTTCAATCGAGGACCATGAATGTAATCAGAAGACCTCAGTTGATCCACCAGCTCATCTGTTTTCCGCTTCTTGGTAGCCACTTTCTTCTTCTTTTCTCACTTTTTGGGTGGTGTCACACCATCTGCTTCCCAAAGGCGGCAAGAAGTATTTCGCTGCTTGGGAGCTCATCTGGAGGGTTGGAGACGTTCTCCATGAAGATGCTTGGAAGCTGACAAATTCACAAAAAGAGTTACTTGAGGAAATATGGAATATTAAGGGTCATATCACACCCTATTTATAAGCATCATAAGTGTGGAATCCTGGGGAGTTCAAATATTGAAGCACCGATTATGAAATAAATGATACCCTTTTTTTTCGCTGCTTGGGAGCTCATCTGGAGGGTTGGAGACGTTCTCCATGAAGATGCTTGGAAGCTGACAAATTCACAAAAAGAGTTACTTGAGGAAATATGGAATATTAAGGGTCATATCACACCTTATTTATAAGTACATAAGTGTGGAAGCCTGGGGAGTTCAAATATTGAAGCACCGATTATGAAATAAATGATATCTTTTTTTTTTCNTATATATATATATATATATATATATATATACAACGGCGGGATGGGGGAGAATCGAGCCACTAACCAGAGGGGACTTACAACTGATAAGCAGATGCCCGACCAACTGATCTGAGTACACGACGCAAGGACTAACATACATACATATAATGTGTCGGTGCAAATCCCAAGGAGATACAACGTTCCAAAAGAAAGGAAGCAAAACAAAGGATCAGGAGGCCCACTTGCCGATCAGATGTAACCATTCGAGCTAGGACTGAAGGTCAATTGAGTCAGGAGAAGGGCAAAAAAAGAAATAATCATAATATTGATCGATCACACTAAAGCAAGACATAAATTTCTGAGCTAAACATTACAAGAATGGGTTCAATTACTCAATATCACCAACCATCCTACAGACATGGCCGTAAAAAAAGCTCGTTGTTCGCGAACAGCTCTTGTTCGGCTCGTTCGTTAAGTAAACGAGCCGAACAATAACAAATTTTTAAAGCNCTGGTTCGTTAAGTAAACGAGCCGAACACGAACAACTCTTTGTTCGCTTGTGTTTAACTCTTTTTAGTTCGAAATAAAAAGAATTGTATAATTATTTATATAATAATATCTTACGCATATTTTTTATATAATAATATATTATATATATTTGTATCCAAGTTTAAATTGTAACTACTCTTGTGGTAATGTGGATATGCACATTATTTTGCATACATTTAGTTCAGGTTCGAATCCAACACTCTACATCTATTTTTTCAATTTAATTTTAACGAGTCAATTTCTAGTCGAACACGAACACGAATATTTAAATCGAGCTGAACACAAACCCCTATTCACGAGCCGATTTCAAACACGAGCAATTTCGCTCAAGTTCGGCTCGTTTAGAGCTCTACCCACAGATGCCTCGAAGTTCCTCATTAGGGACCAATAATTGGCAATAAAATAAAGCCTCGTGATCATTCCAATGAATTCTCTCGTCAAAGAATGAGCTATCTAAAGAGTTATAGTAATTTGTCTTTTGCTTGATAGCCTAGTCTTGTTCTATCGACGGGAGTTCCTCATCTAGGGATCGAGAATCGACAACTAGACTAGAACAATTGATTGGCAAAACCTAGCCGATTGAGTCTGTCCTACCGAACTAATTCTAAACAAGCTCAGCTTATCAGTTGCACTAATTCACCTTAACTGATCGAGTCGGTCTTCGCGAGTCGAAGCCAAAAAAATTAGGCGACTGAGTCAAAGAGCAGTCGAGCAATAGACTTATATGAGTAAAATAACTAGAATTTCCCAAACAACTCGTCATCAACGTAAGGACAAAAATATAATATCATTATATGGTACCCTCTCCCCTATAAATAAGGAGATTTTTTTATGAGAAAAGCTAATAGATTAGACGGTTTACTGTTCGTTACAGTTCACTCCTCTCTCTCTCTTTCTTTCTCCTTCCTTACTCTCTAACCCCCACGGTGTTATTCATGGACATATCAGATATCTAACCCATAGTTTTTCCACTTTGAATTTTTTATTTTATCCAAAAAAATGCACACTCCTACAACAAAAGAAGCACAGTAAATTTGGGATTTATGTGGGGTTGAAGGCAAAATTGAATGTAGTAAATGAGTAAATATGTAAATTTATTGGACTTTGCCATTTTGTCATTTGATTTGATTTAGTAAATCTGGCAATAAATTTTAATAAAAGCTTCTATCAAATTGCCTTTTAGAATGTTAAATTATAGTACTTTCAAACTATGTGCCATCCCAAATATGGTTGTAAGCGAGCTGAGCTAGAGGGATATCAGATTGGGCTTGTGTTTCGCTCGTACAAAATTGTTTCTTTTTGAAATTGACTCATGATCAACATCTCGTGAGCAACGTATTCGTGTTTAGCTTGGTTAACATTTGAACTCTTTTATCTCCGTCTTCTCCGATCTCGAAGCTATAAGGGTATACCTGCAATTTATTTTAGCTTAAAAGAAACATAATGGTATGAATGGAGTTATAAAAGTTTATAAACATAATAAAGTAAAATTTGTTTTATTTAAAAATATAAAAAGAGTTTTGGGTTGTATATTTCGAACTCTTCTCAGCTCATGCTCGGTGAGGTTGCATGATAAATGTCATCCAGACATAGCATATGGAGTTCATATCTCAGACATATAAGTTAAATACAGTCTTTGTTCTAGCAATCAACCATGATGGTTTGCATGGATGCATGCCTTCCAAATATAAAAGAGTAAAATTATAATTTTAGGCAAATTTACTCGAATCAAAGACAACCAGCAATATAAAAAAATAATCAATATCATCATTAACTCAAGGTTTTAATATTTACTACTCTTCTTACCATCCAACATGTTGCACAAACACATGTCACACCAATTATTAAGTATTTTAATCATAAACTAACAAATTGTAATAACTAGAAATTGTAACTATCGTTGTTTCTTATAGAATCTAACAAATAAAAATAGTTAACCTAACAAGTAGCCAATAGACAGAAACTAAACAACCAGCAATCGTTAAGGTTATTAGCAACTAGTGGTTAGTAGACGATCAGAAACCAAATTAGTTGTCATGACCTGACCTAATAAAACCTATATAATATAATAGATTATTTCAAGTGAATACACAATAGATGTTTAGCTTAAGGCCTATTAAAGAATGTTATTATCTTTTGATTTTTATTACAAAGATTCACTAAGTCATCAAAAAAGATATAAAATAAAGCCAAAGATCATCATGATCACATTTCTTTTTTTACACATCAGAATTGTTACATCCAAAATATTTATATATAATGATCATAGTTTTCTAATAATTCCAAAAAAACGTACAAATCTATCATGATTCATGCACACACACATTGCGCACGCACACACGCACACACGCACACACTAGTAAATGC
This sequence comes from Phalaenopsis hybrid cultivar, assembly GCA_002079205.1. NCBI lineage: Eukaryota > Viridiplantae > Streptophyta > Magnoliopsida > Asparagales > Orchidaceae > Phalaenopsis > Phalaenopsis hybrid cultivar. The sequence continues at coordinate 179,841 of JXCR01124073.1, read as the reverse complement.
AACAAATGTGAGCGAATGACTCAGTATGTTACATAAAACCTACAACTAAAATTAATGCGCAAAAATAAAATAATGTACGTAATTGCATCATAATCATATCATTTATGCTAAACAAGTATTTTTATAAGTCATTAAGCATGTATATGTATATTGTAAGACATAACCATAATATGGTATCAAATCACAATAGTAGTAGTGTATATAATTTACATCATCAAACACAACTATCATCGGTTATTTGGTTAATCATGTGTGGTGTTTTTCCTGAATCAATTTGTTAACCTCACTTTTGTGGGTGCACCAAAGGGGCAACGCAGTTTCCCGTGCTCTCGTGATTTTTGGCACAAAAATTCTCCTAGATTTGGCACGGAGGCGCTAAATTTTAGGCACGGGGGTGCAGTACCTCTGGCAAGGGCGCGCCAATGTATACTTATGCAAGTGTTTGGATTTTGTTCTACTACCTCCTAATAGTGATCTACTACTCTATGAAGATCAAGATAGTAGAAAATCATAGACAACACATTCATAAAGAAAAACGAATAAGCTTATCAATAATAAAATGTGCAAATTCTAAGATATTGCTTGGGTTTCCTCCCATGATAGCGCTTGGTTTAACTTCCTCAACTAGATGATACCATATATATTATTTAGACTAAGTTTCTATGGTCAAAGTGCAACCTCAATAGTCATTGATCATTTATTTTGTTGTGGTTTCCAGTAGGTATCTCCCAAAAATTTTGATCATGCTCTATTCATTGATGGACGCTTTGCAGTAACCTCTCACTTTTAGCCAGATAATCACTAGTGGTTCTAATAAGTAGACTAAGGTGGTCTCCCAATAGATCTGAGCTTAGTGGTCGAGTTTCTCCTAACCGAAGAGTGATATTTTTGTCCGTCAAATTCCTAAAAAAAAATCAATTATTCGTTGCACGATGAAAAGCACAAGAAAACACTAACAAAAAAATATCTTAGAAAAGCACGATGAAAATCTCTACCCCTACTTCTTAGAGAAACAAAGAAAATTTTGCCACGCATTGTCGAGAAAACCACAGACACATAATCCATGCATATCTTCATTGAAAGAAATAAACAATAGTAAAAAATTTATAGTAAAACTTGTCTTCTTCCTGAGAGTATCACCTTTCCCTTGCATACAATAGATCTCTCAAGAACTAGCATGAGACTAATGGTGGAAACCTCTCGAGATTTCAATAGAAAGGAAAGAGAGAAAAATAAGAAGAAACCTTTCTTTGCTCAAAACTCTCTCTTTGATAAGCCTCCAACCAACTCTCCCTTCTTAAGCTTCACCTCATGAGTTAATTTATATGCAAAGCTTGGCAAAGACAAGAAAATTCTTTCCAAAATAGGCTCTACAAACTAGTGCAGGTGAGCGGAGTACTGTGTGGGGGCGTCGTAACTATGATAGGGATGCGGTGAAGATTGGACAAACAAGCAAGCACGGGTGCAAGAAATCTTGCCATAGGACCTTTAGACTGGGCACAGGGGCACTGAACATGATGCGGGTGCTGTGGAGTTAAAGTGGATACACCGTCTTGGCGGTGCGGTTGTGTTGGTCAAAAATCTTTGTATTATACTTGTTTTATGTTATTTTGCTCCAAATTCTCCATTCACCCTATCCTTTGCACAATTAAGAGAAAAATAGCTTTCTCAAGCATAATATTAGTTAAACATATGTAAAATACATGCAAAAATGTGCCATCAAAATATCAAGTATTTTACTTTTATCATTTATAAGCATGTCAAATTTGATGAATGAGTAGGTGTTCATGTTTCCATCATGTTGAGTCATTTGATCATATTGTCATGATCTCTCTAGCATAAGATGATAGGCATTCATGGGCAACACATAGCTCCGAACTTGATCATTAGCTAGCTTTCAATCAAAAAATTAATAACACGCCTTCTATCAATGTTGATCCTATTCTCCTTTTACAACCATGTCAAAGAATATGGCTTGGGATGTCTATGAGTCATGATGCTCAACTTGTTCACCATCAATTTTAATGACACATTCTTGTTGCTACATATATCAATGATAATGTTGCATATCTCTTCTTCCATGGTGCTATGAGTGTAGAATATATTGTGGTGAAGTCATAGTTGCTCCTTCAGCACTTCAGTTTTAATGACTCATTCAACCACAAGCATTTTTCCATCATCTAGTGGAATTTAATACTCCTTTCCCTTTTCATCAACTACTTCCTCATTGCTAACTTCCTTCACTACACCTTGCTCAGTAAAGGTGGGACACAACTCAACTCATGGGCAACTAGAGGTTATTTGCCCAAATCCATAGCATTTGAAGCATTTTTTTATTGGGATTGTAGTGGGCGTTCTACTCTTCTTAGGTTTTCCTTACTATGAGGGCCTCTATCCTTATCTTGACTTGTTTTCTTAACTCTTTGAGGCACACTTCTACGATGTCTTCAACTGACGGTGGTTGTTCGAATGGTGGTGGTTGTTTGCTCTATATTAGTTGTCTCTCCACCTTCATTGCTAAGTCTTGAACATCTCCTTGCGATCATTGGAGCTGCAATTGCATAATTTTACTAATAGTTGGTTTCAATTCTCTGAGATATCAATCTATAGTATTGTTTTCTAGCTCGACCAATTCACACTTCATCTAAAGTTGGTGAAATTGTGTTGTGAACTCCTTCACTTTTGGATCTCTCTATTATAGATGATGGGTCCTTAATAACATATCTCGATGGTAGTGAGGAAGTAAGTATTTTTTTTTTGCATCTCTTTCCTCATCTTCTTCCATCTGTTAATCTTGTCACTGCCTTCTCTCCTTATTTCCCTTTACAAGTTTCTCCACCACAAGAAAGTGCTCTTTTTCAATTTAATGGATGCGAGTTTTACCCTTATAAATTCTAGCACCTCTTTGTACTCAAAGAGTCTCTGAATTGCAACCATTCAATGAGAGCATCTTGATCCATCCACCCATCAAACTCTAGTAGATCCACTTTTATTCAAAAATCGCTTTGTCCTTCGTATGTCACATCCTCTCTTGACTACCTCTGACAATAAAGTATGAATCATCATGGTCTTTCCTCCTCATCAATGATGTCCTCCCTATGAAAAGGATTCATATTCTTATCTCTTTCTCCTCTTCGACCCTCCATATCACAATCAAGAGTAATTTTCCCTTGGGCCCCATCATCAATACGCAGAAGCCTCTACTAAAATTGATAGATCTCTTATTGTATCTCTTACCAAATAGTTTTTGGCATGTTTCTTCTTGGTGGCATGGTTAGTGATTGGATTTGTAGGAGTGGAAGAGGGTGTCTGAGGATAAGAAAGAAAATTTTTGGAGTGGAGATGTGTAGGAAGGCTAGAAAGCCTACAATAGAACTAAAGTTAGGTTAGCTCTGATACTAAATAATACTGTGGTTAACCTAAACCATAATGATAAAAATAAAAATAAAAATATTACTCAAAATTAAATAGGGTTATAATCAAATGCTCTTAAAATAAAAATACAACAATAGACACAAAAAAACTCAACCAAAGCATATCTCAAGGGTGGTAACCGGTGAAAGAGGTTGGGAGTTGATCGTGGGTGCAATCAGAAAGGGTGGGGAGAGTATTGGTCGGCGACAAGGAAAATGTTGGTGGTTGTGGACTATGATGGGAGGGTTTTATGTAGCTTGGGATGTTATTAGATGGCATAAAACCACTTTGTCAAGGCTACAACAAAAGCTATGAAGCAGGGGATGGGATTCTGGGAGGCGGGGATAGTGGATAAATAGTAGGAGTGGGGTTGCCTAGGCGTTGGAAGGTGGCAGCAAGTGATGACAGTAAGGTGAGAGGGAGCTAGGTGATAGGAGGCTACATGAAAATAACAAGGAGGTTATTTTTTGGGTGGTTGCATTTGAATGTGGTGATGGGGCTTGAGGAAGGGAAGGTTGCTAAGGAGTGGCATTGTTGAGGAAAATCAACAACTAAGACTAGATACAACTGGAGCACTACTCATCAGCAAATATATCACCGAAGGAGAAAACCTAGACACTAGCAACATTTTAATAGAAATCATGAAAAATTTGAAAACCTAAAACACGAAAATCACACACACACACACAAATATATATATATATATATATA
>JXCR01124073.1:156092-175367 GCA_002079205.1 Phalaenopsis hybrid cultivar | reverse complement strand
TATATATATATATATATATATGCTCTAGATAACTAGGATTGTATTCCTCTATGAAAAGGAGGCACCAGTCTCTCATGGGAGAGAAAATCCGCTTTCCTGGGTCTGGACTAATTCAGTCTAGATGAATGACATGATGGGGGAAGCCCGCATATCACATTGCGTCATGCCCACAACATTATTGTCATATCCGTGACTTTATTGGGGCACCCTCATAACCAGTGTATGATGCAACCTTTCATGTATTTACTCTACAAATTTCTCAACAAGATTTTATATTTCTAATAACTATTGTAAGTAAAAGATATAGATTAAAATTAGTAACAAGATAAACAAATAAACATATTCTAAATAACTTAGTTGGAAATAATATTATTAAGATAGTTTTCACACTTTTAGTAGAAGATCTGATCCAACTAGATGAATAAATAAGTGTATTCACAACTTTTATTTATAATGAACTTCTACAATCATTTGAAACTCTCCTACCATTAATAAATGTAAATTTTATTGCAATTGTTATTATAGGAATTATGAAAATATTTTAGTTCATTTTAAAGAAACATGAATAATTGAGTGTATTCAACTTGTTTCATTCAATAAGATCAAATTGATCATTGTTAATTATAAATAAACTCTCATCAAGATTTATTTATAAATCAAATTTAGAAGGTTGAATGGACCCAATGATACTACAAAATTAGTAAAGTCAAGCATATAATCCAAATTTAATGAAAAAGTTAAGTCAATTGGCGAGTGTAAAGATTTATTACCACTTGTTGAATTAAAACTAACAATATCACTTACATATTGATTACATATTTCCCAAATAGTGTGTTCAACTTCTTTAATTTTTTATTCTTATTCAATTGATGAGCGTATTTTGGAAAATTTAAAATAATAAATTTTATTTTCAAATGTGAATCTAACAAAGCTGTTATAGACATAAGTTGATTGCACTCTCCCATTACTTATTAATTTTGATTTTTATAGTAACAACCATAATTTTAATATTCTCATATAATGAAGTTGATTCATCCATCAAATAACTTTATAACATGCATAATAGTTGAGAAGAAAATATATGAAGTTGAATATGAAGAACCAAAAATCATTTTTGTAACATTGCTAGAAATAATAAAAAAATTAATGATCTTCTCATACTTCTTCCAATCTAAATATGACGACAATCATGTCTAGTTACTATGTTGAGCATCAAAAGATTGAACATATTTCAATATGCAAAGAATAATAAAATAAAATTTTTTCCACCCCCACATTGTAACTTTTTTTTGGATGAAATAAAATTTTCTACATGATTACTAAAAAAAATATTTCAATATACAAAGATATATTCAAGTACTAAGTATGTAGGGTTTCATTGTGTCAAAAAAATAATAGACAAACTCTTTGCTATTGAAATCTTTAATTTCTTCAAAACTTTCATAAATTTATGTAGCCTCATTGATGACTTTGTTAGATATTTAATAGACTATCATTTGATGAATTACATCATGAATCTCTTTCAAACTAAATTGAACCATAATATTTAATATGTGCACAACAACTAGCATGAAAAGGTACCTCGGGAAATGCAGATTCCCTTTTGATAGAAAATTAACTTTAAGTGAGCTAACAACAACATTTTATTGTTGGTATTATCCTAGAGGGTACCTTGTCGTAAAGATTCCTATAAAAAAGGTAATCACACACTGTAACAAAAATAAATGTACCACTATGAGTTGACTTTAACTAGATAAAATTTATGAATTACTTTTGGAGCTTCTGATATTGATCAATAGAATAAACATTTAGGCATATCTATTTCACTGAGATTAGAAGCCCAACAATTAAAAGTTAATGAAATTTTATGTACATCCTTGAGCTAAGTTTTTAACCTATCTTTCTCATACTCATAAACCTTCATATTATTATTTTTTATTATGTTTTAGAAATCCTCTCATAATTTGGATTTAAAGATTTCAATGGCACACTAAACGTGAATGCTTAACAAATAGATATCCATTCATAATAATCATCTTAACAATTATTTCTCTAATTTTTTGTTAATCATAACTCGTTGGTTCATAAAATATAGGAATCCCATTTTATGTATCACCATCAAACTATGAAAGTTTTAATAATTTTGCCTTTAATCAGATAAATTAATAATTGATTTTCATTTTTATTTAATTCTTTTTATAATCTCTCACATGTTTAAGGATTTGTGAAGTGTCATAGTTCTAGATTTATAAAATTTATTGTGACAGTATATTCATCCTCAAAAAGATTAGAAATTCTTTTAATTGTAAATGTCACCTAAATCAAATACTCTTATACTATAGACTTTGTCTTCTCACCCATCTTAGAAGAGACTTCTTTATTGCTACCATCAACGATTAAAATCTTTGGCTCTTTGTGTTATGAAGGAACATTCAAATTGTGTTACTATTTTTAACTTCGAATAACAATTTGTTGCAAGATGCATGATTTCGTTGGTGAATGATACACTGTGGATATGATTGTTCATTGTATACAAATAGATGTAAAAAAATGAGTAATATTTGAAAACCTAATAATATGATATTAAAAATTTATGATTCAATTTTAGTAAAGCATGAAGACAACTTTTGAAGAGATGTGTAACAATAAATAAGTCCAAATTGCTAAGATAGTTATGCAAAGACGAAAAGTCAAAAAGATTATGCAAAGACCAAGATTATGAAAATCGATCTAGACAACAAATCGGAAGAAAGAAAAGTTCAAGATTTGTTGGTTTAATTAAGGTTGACATGGATGATGTACCAATTATAAAACATAATCAAATATAACCTAAAAAATGAAATAATAGTACAATAATATAAATATTAAAATTAACTAAACAATTAAAATATAACCATAATTTTCTTAGTTTTTTTAAACAAATAAATAATAATCCAAGTTATTGAGTACATCCATAACAGATTCACCATACTCTCTTTCATAAAAAGCAACTATCCCTATTCTCAAAAAATCTTTTAATATTCGCCTTGACTTATAAACACATCCCCCTAACCCTCTCTTCTCTCTCTCTCTCTCACACACCCAAACACACGCACTCTCTCTCTCTCTCACTCACTTAATGCATATATATATATATAGCAACCTTGTTATTTTAGAATGACGAGAAAAAAAAAAATATAAGTTTGTTGTCCAGGCAGTTCTCTTACATGTAAGATTATTCTGGTCCTTACATAGCTTTTCTTTTGACGCATGATACACTAAGTAACAATGGATGTCAGGAAATTAGTTCAAACCATGATTTTGAAAAGATAAAATTGGTTCATTTGTTTCTGGTTGAACTAGAATTTCAATTGGTTCCTAGTGGTTCAATCACATAAATGATCCATTGTGTTATTCTTACTTGACCAGTCATTGATTCTTGATCAAATTGGACAATCCAATTTGGCTTTCTAAATATTGACAAAGACACAAAGACAACAAATTCTCATTCTTATAAAATTTAAGGTATGAATTTATGATAATGACATGAGTCAATTTTACGTAATTGTACATGCATATTATCATTCTTCTTACTTGCTATTTCACCTTATTTATGATGACTTTATGCTTGTGGAAGTTTTTTGTGCTATTTTGTAGGTTAAGGTTGTCAAACACATAAAATGGAGTCAAAACATGTGAAGTTGTGTTGTTTTGCGTAGTGACACCTGATCTGGGGGTGATCACTCCTGATATGGGCGTGACCGCGTCAGTTTCAGACATGACCATGCTAATTTCAAGAGAGTTCACGCCGGCAGACCACCAAAGCCTATTTTGGAAGGTAATTTCTTGCCTATTTTTTCTGGATATTTAGAAGGAGAGGCTGAGAAATGAATAGAGTGTGATCTTTTGGAGAGGAGAGATTTGGAGAAGGCTTAGGCACTAAAGTTGAGAGTTTTTTAGAGTATTCCTTAGGCTTTACTTCCTCTATTGGGGATGAGGTCTTATCAGTTTTTTCTACATTTTCATTTGTATTTTCTTATATTTTCTAAGAGGCTATTGCATGTGAGTGGAGTTGGCTGCTGTGTAAGAGGGAACAAATTATGTTGTAAGTTCTTACTTTTTTTCTTACTTGCAATAATGATTTCAATGGAATGTTTTTCCTGTGTTTTTTCCAACATGCATAGCTAAATTTTCTTTCTCACTTCTGTGATGCATGGTATGTGGTTTTTTGGTTGTCTCAGATGATTTCTTTCCCTGTATTATTTGTTTGAGAAACCAAAGCTTATTTTCATTGTTGTGCTAACCATAAAGTTTCATTTACTCATGATTTGATCAATTAGGGCATTAACATATTTCATGATTTGTGAATCATGCCCATTGCATAGATGAATGAAATTGCTACCAGCAATATTTGGATAAAAATAAACATATTTTATTCATGTTTTGCAACTTAGAAAGAGAATAAGAACAAATATGTGGGTTGTCATAGGGATTGAGAAATTCTCAACTTCTTGGATAGCCTTCTTTTAACCTAGGCATATGTATAAGAAGGATTTTCTATCCCTATTGACAACAATCACTTAGGGAAAAGTCTAATTAAATCATAAATCTTGACATTGCCAAAATCACAGGGGTGCGAGCCTCACATACCTTGAAGAACAGTAAGATTTGTTTGTCGATGTTTTTCATCATTTCCAAAAGTCCTTTTTTTTCTCTTTTAAGTAGAAATTTAGGAAACCATCTCATATTTCTAATCATGATAAAATAAGTTTACAAGTTTAGTAAACTAGAGATTCACCATCAAGAATCATTCTTAATGCTTTCTTTGTGGGATTGATTCATGATACTCTTTAGCAGCATTATTATTTGATATGAATAGTTGTGTTGTGTGACCTACTTACTTCACGGTAAGTTTTGGTCATAAAGTTATTGGCCCAATTATTGGGGAAAGGTAACAACAACTACAAACCTTTATCCCACTAAGTTGGGTTTGTAACATGAATCCTTTTTCTCCATTGCATCCTATTGAGTGTCTTATTTTCATTTAATTCTAATAAATTGGCAAAGAAATGTGTTAAGAAGAATTCTGATTTTAGGAGAACTTTAATTGAACTGTTGATAATCTTAGTTTAATAATTTTTACTTTTCTTTTTTCATTAATTTCATATTTATTTTCACTTGTGTTGTTATTGTGTTTTCTTGCAGGTTTTGAAAAAAAATTAGAAAAAGCGAAAAAATATGTTTCAACACTATGGATTGGCGAACCCTCAAGAAAACTAATTTATACCATTTCAGGAGTATATCAACCTATCGATGGCTAGTTTTCACGTGAATTTTGAACACCCTACCATAGGGTCTAGGTTTGATCACCCCTTTTTCAATATCTACAACCCCAACTAGACTACTTTCCCAAACTCTAATTAAAACATTAATGATTAGTGTAGAAAACCAACATTAGAGGAGAACTCAATCCCAACTTATAGAAAATTGGAACAACTGATGCCTTGACCACATTTTCCAATGTCAATCTTCGGAAGTGACCTCAAAACCTCAATTTAGGGAGGATGACATGTAGTTAGAAGAAGTGGTAGTAAATTTGAGCAATGAATCCAACATCTACTCCCAAAGTTGTTTGGCATACTGATTCACCAAAATAATATATTGTTTTATGTGTACATTTTATGCTAATTTTGGCGACATTGCACTTTAAAGAAGGGAATTTTCATGTTTTTTTTTTTGCAAGTATATCAATTTTAGGTATTTGGAGCAAAAAGTAGAAAAAAAGAAGAAATTTGGAGCTAAAATGAAGAATTTTTTGTCTTGACGCCAAAAGCGTCATTTTCCCTAGAGCTATTGCCAGAAGCGCCAAAAAATGGAGCCATAGGTGCCAGATTGATGCCTAAAGTGCCAGAATTCAGAAACAGCACAAACTTCATTAAGTGGCACCAGAGGCACCATATTGGCGCAAGAAGCGCCAGAATACAAAGAACAGTGTGAACTTCATAAGGTTGGTGTCAGAAGCGCCGAATACGAATTAAGATGGAGTAAGTCAGTTCGTGGCTATTTTTGAGCGGATATTGATGGCTCCAAAAATTTCAAACATTCCATGGAGTGGTTCAATGCATCTAGACACTTTGGAAGGCTCTCTAATGAAGAGATATGTCTCTTGGATGAGGAGACTTATCTCATTGTGCAAAAAAGTGTGACTTTTGGGGGGAAAATTGAAGGGAATTGTGAATTCCTTTTGGGCTCTAATTAAAAGAGAAGAGTCTATAGAAGAGAAGGATGGGGCGTGAGATAGAGAGAGAAGAGAAGGATTTTCTTCCAGGGTTGTAAGAGAGGGAATGTGAGAGATTTCTTCTTCATTATACTTCTTAGAGAGAATTGAGTGTGATTTTAAATAGAGAAAGTGCTTAAAGGGAATTTCTAGGGATTTGCTTGAGAAGGAGTGTTAGATAAGTTGTGTACTTTTTTTTTGTGACCTTATTTTTATATATGAAATCCATGTTTTGTCATATCCTTCTTATGAATTATAAGTAATCTGCTTTATCTTTCTCTCTACAATAAGATATAATTATTTAAAGAATTAGTTTTGTTTTATAAGGTTTTAAATGTCAATAAATTGTGATGATTCAAACTATGATCTTCATTTAATTTTCGATCTAGTCAATTGCAAGGTTAAAATTTGTTGAGAAACATATGATCCTAAAGGACTATGCTTTATACATCAAGGTAAGAGTCACATTCAATTTCATGGGTAATAATATAATCCACGGGGTTGCGTGCAAATAAATAGGAAAATATAATTTAATGGGCGTGGAATTGGAGATTTTAAGGTGACAGATTAAAATCTCCAATTTGGTTCAGTTGTTTGGAAACTAAAATGAGATTGTTAGCCCTCAGGCGAGGGAGAATTGAGAGCTTTGGAGTGAGAGTCACTATCCTCTCAATCTAAGCACGGATTTAAGGACCAAACTCTAGATTAATCAATGTTCTTTATGCACTCTCAGAGGGTAAAGAATAGAATTGCTCTTATTTGACACAATACAATTTCATATGTATTTTAAATGATTTTAATTTCTTCACATTCCATAAACTCACTGTAATGAAAAGAATGCTTTCTTAAATTTGAACTCTTCATTTCAAAACTTTGTTTAGTCTTTATAAGTTTAATTTTGAAGTTTAGCAATTAATTTAGTTAACTTAATTTTTTTAACTGCATTTTATTTAATGCACATTAAATTTACTTTAGATCTGATTTACATACTTAAGTTTTATAGTTTGAATATGTGTTTGACATTATAGCTATAAGAATTTACAACTCCCTGTGGGATCGATATTTAAGATTCTATTAGAGCCATTTATTACTCGAGTGATAAGTATACTTGTGTTATTATTACGAGTTTGACAGCTTAGAGATTTTAAAAGATAAAATTATTTTACTGAATTTATGTTTATTGGGATTGAAATGCATATTTATTATTAATGCTAGCTGACTGCAACATCACCTACCTAAGCTTCAATTAGAACAATAACTCCTAGTGCAGATAACCAACAGTGAGAGAGTACCCAAGCCAATCCTGTAGGAAGTTGGAATAATCCGGATAGTGACTACCCTGAAGAAAATAAGTATTTAGAGGAATTAGCAATAAATTTAGGGAAGGAGTTACAAAGCCAAGTTGTTGTCCTTAGAAATATAGAAAATCAAGTTTGGTAGTTAGCTAACATACTAAACAGTGAACCTCAAAGAATGTCAGAGGTAGAAGAAGAGCTATGACTTTGAATCTGAAGAGTTGGTCCTTAAAGAGCATGTTGTGTTGGATTTTTTTTGTTGGAAGATGATTGAGGAAGAATATGCTCTTTTTTTTAAGACAACTCTTAGCATTGTTAAGGAGATGGTTCAACTAATAGGACCACCCTTAGGAGAAGTTCTAAGAAAGGAGTTGGAGGATAGCTTTAGGCAAGAAAATACATCTGTAGAGCTTGAGCATGAACCAAAAGAACATAGAGAGAAACCAATCTAAGATTTAGGAACATTTGATTTAACATTAATAGACCCATTTATTGTAACTATCAGAGAAAATAAAGATCTACAAAAAGGTAAATTAATTGAGAAAAGTTTGAATTTAGTAAAGATCCTTACAAATGATAATCTTAATACAGCCCTTACATACCTTTTAAAAGATTGCTATCAAATTGAGGGGGAAAAGTTGCAAGAAAGACATAAATTTGATGATTTAATAAAAAACTTATGGACCATCAAAATATTGGGTGATTAATCAAAGTTTACTATATTAGAATTTTGATCTTGAGGAAACCTTTTCGTCAGGTTGAAGACATTAAACCAAATGTTATCTTTAGAGGAAGTCCAAGCGTTATCTAATTTGTTGAGCATGTTTTTACTTTCAACATTTGTTTCATAATTTATTTTAATTTTGAACTTTTCTTTGAAGTTTGTTTTAAATTTTCATTTGGAATTAGTTTTGAGTCTTGTCCCTCTATGGAGTAGTTAATCTCAGATGGTGGGGTAGGAGTCGAAGACCATATTTTTCGCTTCTGCTATACTTTAGTACATCTTCTGAATTATGTATTGTTGCATAGTTTTCATACTTTTGTTATGAGATTATTTTGACTGCGCATGTATTTTTTCTTTCATGCACTTACTTGTTGTACCCATGATTACTTTTATTTATTCGTTTCATATTTTATGGAGAAAAACAAGTTTGAAGGGAAATTATTTACCTTTATACAAGTCTGAGAGTAGTTTACAAAGCTCAGTAAAAGACTAAAAATATTAATATGGTAACTCCTGCTAAGAATTCTGACTAATTCAACCTGCTTATCAAAAATTCTCTTAAAATATAATAAATTTCACGNTTGTTGTACCCATGATTACTTTTATTTATTCGTTTCATATTTTATGGAGAAAAACAAGTTTGAAGGGAAATTTTTTACCTTTATACAAGTCTGAGAGTAGTTTACAAAGCTCAGTAAAAAACTAAAAATATTAATATGGTAACTCCTGCTAAGAATTCTGATCAATTCAACTTGCTTATCAAAAATTCTCTTAAAATATAATAAATTTCACTTAGAAAACATTAACCTCAATGTTTTAATTATGAGATTTCATAACTTAACAACTTCTAATGGTACCTCAATAAATTTCAGGATGATTAAAAAAGTGTGATTAAAATACCGAGTAGCAAACCAAAGATTGTTTAAGTCTTTTTTTAGTTTTTGATAGTCAGTTGGTATTGTCATAACCTTTCACTGGAAGATAANATACCGAGTAGCAAACCAAAGATTGTTTAAGTCTTTTTTAGTTTTTTGATAGTCAGTTGGTATTGTCATAACTTTTAACTGGAAGATAGCATAAAGATGTGACATGAAGTAAGCATTTTTTTTAGATTTATTTGCAAAATCGTAATTCTCAAGAAAAAAGAAAAGGAGAAAAAAAAGTAAAAAAAAAAGAGAAAAAGAGGAAAAAGTGAGAATAAAAAGTTAAAGCTNAAAAAGAAAAGGAGAAAAAAAAGTAAAAAAAAAAGAGAAAAAGAGGAAAAAGTGAGAATAAAAAGTTAAAGCCCTAGAAAAGAAACTTGAGGTTGGTACGAAAAATTGAAAGAAAGAAAATTGGGAAGGTGACTAATAGAACTCAAGCAATAAGATTTTTTTTATATAAAATCCATCTAATATTATCATTAAGGAAAAAAGTTAAGTAGGATTAAGTTGGCTAGTTGCACTAGGATTTCTTTAAAATATTAAAGGTTAGTGCATATATTTTAAACATCATAATTTATGAATCTTTGGGATTACTTAAGGCCAGAACGAAGGGAACTAAGGAAAATATCAAGTTATAACACATTAAGAATAATTGACCATAAAATGACACTTAACCATTTTTATTTGAATTCGATAAATAAGTTGAATAATTTACNAAGGCCAGAACGAAGGGAACTAAGGAAAATATCAAGTTATAACACATTAAGAATAATTGACCATAAAATGACGCTTAACCATTTTTATTTGAATTCGATAAATAAGTTGAATAATTTAAAAACCTATCAGAGTACCTATTATTTTTTCATGGGGCCCCCACTAAGCTGTGAGATTACCTGAGGGCAAGTAGTAAGATTAGTTTGGGGGTATTTACATGACTCATGATTTACATGATTTTACCAACATATTTTTATTCTTCTTAGTTGATATTTCACCTTATTTATCATGATTTTATGCTTTTGTAAGATTCTTTATGTTATTTTGTAGGTTGTAGGTGTTAAACATGTAAAACAAAGTCCAAATGCTTGAAATAGTGCTATTTAGCATAGTCAAGCTAAATCTGGGTGTGCAGAACTGCTGTGACTACACCAGTTTCAGATGTGGTCACGCTGATGGACTGCCAAACCCTTTTTTTGGAAGGTATTTTCATGATGGTTTTTGTTGGATGTTTAAAAGGAAAATCCAAGGCCCGAATAGAGGGTGATCTTTTGGAGAGGAGAGATATGGAGGCGGCTATGACACCAAAGTTTAGGGTTTTTGAGAGTTTTCCAGAGTTTTTCTCTTCCTCTTTTTGATCTGAGGTCCTAACATTTTTTTCTACCTTTTCCTTTGTAATTTCTTATATTTTCTAAGAGGCTATTGCATGTGAGTGGAGTTGGCTGTTGTGGAAGAGGGAACAAATTGTGTTATAAGGTTTTACTTTCAGTTTTTACTTGCAATAATGATTTCAATGAATGTNTTTAAAAGATAAAATTATTTTACTGAATTTATGTTTATTGGGATTGAAATGCATATTTATTATTAATGCTAGTTGACTGCAACATCACCTACTTAAGCTTCAATTAGAACAATAAATCCGTGCAGATAACCAACAGTGAGAGAGTACCCAAGCCAATCCTGTAGGAAGTTGGAATAATTCGGATAGTGAATACCCTGAAGAAAATAAGTATTTAGAGGAATTAACAATAAATTTATGGAAGGAGTTACAAAGCCAAGCTGTTGTCCTTAGAAATATAGAAAATCAAGTTTGGTAGTTAGCTAACATACTAAACAGTGAACCTCAAAGAATGTCAGAGGTAGAAGAAGAGCTATGACTTTGAATCTGAAGAGTTGGTCCTTAAAGAGCATGTTGTGTTGGATTTTTTTTGTTGGAAGATGATTGAGGAAGAATATGCTCTTCTTTTTAAGACAATTGTTAAGGAGATAGTTCAGCTAATAGGACCACCCTTAGGAGAAGCTCTAAGAAAGGAGTTGGAGGATAGCTTTAGGCAAGAGAATACATCTGTAGAGCTTGAGCATGAGCCAAAAGAACATAGAGAGAAACCAATCTAAGATTTAGGAACAATTGATTTAACATTAATAGACCCATTTATTGTAACTATCAGAGAAAATAAAGATCTACAAAAGGTAAATTAATTGAGAAAAGTTTGAATTTAGTAAAGATCCTTACAAATGATAATCTTAATACAGCCCTTACATACCTTTTAAAAGATTGCTATCAAATTGAGGGGGAAAAGTTGCAAGAAAGACATAAATTTGATGATTTAATNAATTGACATGTATATTTGCATTGTGCAACCAACTTACTTAGCGGTAAGTTTTGGCGTATCAAATAATTGAGATAACAAATACTACTTCTCAACTTTATGAAACTTTATACTTAAAAGTAGTGTGAAATACTACCGACACCTTCAGTGGAACGAGTATAACTAACATCAATTTATTTATTAAAGGATCTAAACACCTTAAAATGGAACAAGAATATATTCAAATTTCGATATATCAACTATCAAGAGTAATAATTGAAACCTGTGATTTAATACAAAAAAGAGGCCCTTAATTCACATCTCTGTTGAGAGTTTCAAATAATCTGACATTTACTTAGTAAAAGTGCTAATCACCATAAAATTTAATAAAAATTTACTAAAAGTTTTCATATATCAACTATCAGGAGTAACTAATAATAGAAATTTGAGAATTAAAGCAAGACATAGACCAGCAATTCATATCTCAAATGAGAGTTTCACTATCCCATTTTTTGTTTACTAAATCTGCTAAAAACAATAAAATCTAGCAGAATTTACTAAAAAATTACATATATCTACTATCTACAGTAGCTAACAATTGAAACCTTGGATATAAAGTAAGAAAGATGCACATAACTCCACATCTCAACTAAAATTTTCAAGCTATCACATTTGTTTAGTAAAGGAGTTAAGAACCATAAATCCAGTAAGAATTTAGTTAAAACTTGCATACATCAAGAGTAACAAAGAACAAAAAAGAATTTAGTTAAAACTTGCATACATCAAGAGTGACGAAGAACAAAAAAGAGACCCAATAAAGATATAATCCACATCTGACATCTTAATTGAGAGTTTCTAACTATCAAGCATTTACCATTTCCTAATAGGACAATATTGAAGGGCATTTATAGACTACAAAAAAAATTATTGAGTACATAAGAAGATGATAAATCAAAATCAACTTCTCGGGCAAGCATAAATTATTATTTCCCGTTATGAATAATATAAATGAAAGCAATCAAATAAATTACACAAGAAGATCATTAAATATAAATTTCTTCAAATTATAATGGTCATTGGAACATTTAATTTCCTTCCATAAAAAGTAAAATTAACTAAATGCAAGTTCATGTAAAATTTTTACATATACTTTAGGTGAATATAGATAATGAAAGAAATCTCTAATTCTTTCTAAATTCAAATAACTAACTTGTTTTCTATAAGCAATAGTATTTTAATAGAACTTCTTAAATGAATCAAAAACATTAAACATAAAATGAAAATCCAAAATTTAAAATGCTAATCAAATAAAGAAAACATGACTTGTAAAGAAAGCCATTGGCAACAAGCTAATCCGCCAAAAAATATGTAACATTTTGAAGAAGAGAGAAAGAAACGAATCCAACTCTCCTTCCACCTAAAGCATAAAATCCTAAACACAAAATTAACGTATAAAAACTTTTTTCAGTATTTCTACTTTAAAAATAAAGTGAAAATCTCAATCCATAAACCAACATTTGTTCGTGCTCGACTCGTTTACTGATTAGGTTTAAAAATTTTGTTCATGTTCAACTCATTCACATAACGAATGATTTGAATACGTGCAACTTAACGAGACGAAACAANTTAAACATAAAATGAAAATCCAAAATTTAAAATGCTAATCAAATAAAGAAAACATGACTGTTGTAAAGAAAGTCATTGGCAACAAGCTAATCAGCCAAAAATTATGTAACATTTTGAAGAAGAGAGAAAGAAATGAATCCAGCTCTCCTTCCACCTAAAGCATAAAATCCTAAACACAAAACTAACCTATAAAAACTTTTTTCCTTCTTTCTACTTTAAAAATAAAGTGAAAATCTCAATCCATAAACCAACATTTGTTCGTGCTCGACTCATCTACTAATCAAGTTTAAAAATTTTGTTCATTTTCAACTCATTCACATAACGAATAATTTAAATACGAGCAACTTAACTCGACGAATATAAACTATTCATGAAAGATGACCTATTTTGACAGCTCTAATTCCAAACCACAAAAGAGCCCTAATGCATGAGTGCCACCTTTACTTGCATTTCAAAATTACAAAAGAGCTTGCATGTGCTTTTCCATGCTGGCCAATAAAAGCCTTGTGGCACCCACTGATCTTAATCTTCTCCGCTGATCAGACCACATCATTGTTGGATAGATAGCCATGGTTACGCCAGAGCCGAAATACAATTAAGCATGTCTAAAACGAACCAGATCCCACAAAGTTTTTTCTGCCTTGTCTCTGATTTAAGGGACCTAATCAACACGACAGAGTGATTCGTGTTGCCCGAAGGCACATGAAAGTGGTGGCAGGCAACGCCTTATCATCCCTTGATTTTTAATCGGACGGTGCTGATGAAGATTGAGGAGCCAAAATAAAAATAGATACAGAGCAACTTGGTCCACCATTATTGAACGATGATGGGGAGGAGACCGAGCATGAGGAACTGCTGACCTGTAAGGAGACACGATTAATAAATATGTCGAGGTATGTGCTTTGGGGACGCAACCATGCAGAATGATTTCGATAGTTTATTGAAAGCGCTGCTCCTTTCGGTGAAATGATGAGCAACGCTTCCGAAGGCTCCAGCCAAGTTCTAACTTGTGAAAATAGTTTTAAAAGTTCATGAAGATTATAAATCTAAGTTTTTTAATGCATTTAATTTTAGAAAATTTTACGAACAAAACATAAGTTTTATGTAGTTAAATATGTATCAACAAAAGTTTATATTTGCATTTATCGGACTTTAGTGTCCTAAAGTTGTGCATGAAAATGTGTATTTTAACACGTTTACTTGTTGGCTTTCTAAAGTTGCTCCACATTCGAATATCAGGTTATTCATAGCCTTTACTGACCTTGAAAACAATTTTATGTTGTCTAAGCTATACTTTCTTTAGAGTTATAAGAGTAGTTTGAAGGCATGGAAGCTATTTATTTATTTTTCTATTTATTGATATGTCATCTACAAATTCATCATTTGGCATTAATTTCTAGGCTTCGCGTGAATCTCGAGGTGATCTTTTAGCAAGAAAAATTCAAGCTTTAGCAAAAATCATCTAAAACTCTAATTTGAGAAAACATACAGTCAAATTGACTGACTTAGCATGACGAACCCAATGATAACAAAATTGGTCGTTAAACTAAGCTCAAGTCGTTAAACCACTTTTGGAAGCTTTCAATGCATAATTGGAAGCTCAAATATATCCCAATTCTGAGAAGCTTATAATCAAATAGTATCTCAGAGACCAATCTAACGAACCCACGATCACTTAATTCTGACATCATTAAGGTACTCAAATGTTCACCAATTATCATTCAATCGAAGAAATCTTTTCGGGGCGTCCAAAGGAGTTCGAATTTTTTTCCTATTTGCAGAGAAGCCTCTCGCTGACTCTATAAATAAAGTCATACCCTTCTCTTGAGAGAAGGAAGAGAACTTGAGCCAGAAGAAAACTAAAGCTTGGAGGAGAAGCTGAAGTCCAGCATCACTTCTGCACAGTAGATCTGGCAAATATATCCCTCTCCTCAATTTACTGACCACTGTGAACCACTCCTCACTGGCCACCGTTAGGCGTTCCTTACTCATTGCAATGAAACCCATTGTAGAATCAAAATAACTGTCGTGGAATCCCATGGTACATTAAAGAGTAATGAGGCATAGTGCATAACAATGCACTCTACATACGATGTAACAAAATCTCCCGAAGTCGATGTAACAATATACCTCTAATATGGTTCAATGAAAAATCTTGATGGTGGTGTAACAACGCACCCCACATAAGATGCAATAACGCCTCCAGAAGATGGTGTAACAATGCATCTTGAAGATTGTGATTTTCTTCAGATTCCTAAAGCTCTCCTTGCAGCCCATCGCTAAAGCCTACAAGACCAACTATGGCATATGTTGTCCACAACTTGTGTAGCTACCGACTCTGGGCTCTAAGGCCTCTGAACGTCATCACAAGGCACTACTACAGCCTATGTGACCAACTATGGCTTGCATGGTCGACAACTCGTGCAGTTCTGAACTCCAGCCTTTACGACCTACAAAAGTCATCACAACTGACCACTATAACTTATGAACATCACTAAAACTCATCATTATGACTGACATAACCAACAACAGTCAATGTGCTCCACAACTTGTATTCCTCCTGACTTCAGCCTCTACGATCTATGAACATTATCACAGCTCACCACGATGACTTACATGACTAACTATGATGAGTTCCTCAATGCTGCAGCTCCCGAATTTGACCTCTACAACCTACAGATGTTATTATAGCTCACTACTATGACCTATGTGACCAACAACGCTCTATGTGGTCAACAACTTGTGCAACTCTTGACTCTGGTCTCTGTGGCTTACGATGTCATCATAGCTCACCACTACAGCCTACGAGACAAACTATGCCCTACATGATCTACAATTCAAGAAAATTCTGACTCTAGCTTCTATAGCCTGTGTACATTATCACAGCTCACCACTGTGACTTACACGAGCAAATAAGGCCTATATGTTTCACAGCTTGTGTAGCTCCAGACTCCATCCTTTGAGGCCTACAAACGTCATTACATATCACCATTATGACTTATATAACTAACTACATCCTAGATGGCTCACAGCTCATGCATAACTTGACTCTAGCCTCTATGTTCTACAGACATCATCTCATCATACTACTATAGTCTACATCACCAACTAGGACCTACATGGCTCACAACTTGTGTAGTTTCCAACTCCAACCTCTATGGCCAATCAATGGTCTTGAAGCAACCATCCGATTAACACACAGACAACTAATACCATAGTTTTTTTTACTATGGCTTATAAGAAAAGCTGGTGCTACAACCATCATCTACAACACTCATGGTGAACTACTCTTTCATAGCAATCAATTATAACCCTTGTAGCCTTATATCACCGAAAACTACAATAATTACAATCAGACTACGACTATAATCACAAAACACTTGTTGTACATTTACAATAATCAACATTATAATTATATCTTCCCTAATTTAGGAAAAGTGTGATCTTGTGTACTCAACATTCATAGTGGATTATTTTTCAATTGGTCTAGACCTCATAAATTTTCCCCTTTATAGGGTTCTCCACATAAAAATTAAGGTGTCTCTTTTTTGCTTCTCTTTAATTACTGAGTGTGTGATGGGTTTTTATACAATGTGAAGATGTTAATTTAGTACTTTATAACCACAAACCTTCAAGCATGCATCGTTTTGAAATTTTCTATGAGAAACATTATCATGTTTTGCAGTGTCTTTAAGTCTGAGACATTGAGACTCTACTTCATCTCCCAATGATATGCATCATCCATCTAGCAAAATGAACCTCCTTTGTACCTCTTGAAGATCATTTATGAAGTATTCTTTGATATGATGGGAAACCTTTACTGTTATCTCTAAAGTTCGTTCACGTCAATGCCCTGGGCATAATTATAGTGAGGTGGTCTTCCTACATCTTATATAGACACAAAGTTTATGACAATTTCTTCTAGACTAAGGAGCAACCTTACAACATACTCAAAAAGTCATTCTTAATAACATTCTAAGCACGGTTGTGGTAGGGTAATCATTCCTCATTTCATTCAGACATAAAGCTTTTAAGAAAACTTTCAAACTGGGTAGCAACTACAAAGATAATGCTTCCTCACCCTCTCCCCCCAATCCCAACACTATACTGGAGTTTTTTTCTCAACTGTGTCAAGAAGCTAATCTCTTCAAGATTTGATATATGGATTGCTTTATAAGCACATGTAGAAAACACCTCTATTAGAGGCCAATAAAATATTTTAAAAGAAGCAACTAGCAAGTTGTCGAATACTATTTTTGAGTAAGGCTACAAACACATTTATAAGAAAAAGTATGATCTATTTTGACATATGCCTCATTCTGAAGAAATGCAGAGCATCTCTAAATTCTCATTTTAGGATAAATTTATCTCAAATAGATCAATCCGACCTCTTCCATCATAGATTATCACAATCAAGTAGAAGCTTTGACTAAGAGCCTCAAATATGTCAAAATCCTTAATATAACCCCTTCAATATCTTCCAAAACCGGTTTTGATTATCGAGCAGAAGCTTCGAATAATAGTCAGTGATTATCACTATTATTTAAGTCTTGGTAATAACTCCAAAAAACATGATCCGCTCCCTAATAACTTGGTTGAAATTTTAAAATTAGATATTCTTCCACACTGAGATTTATCACATAAGAAAACAAATCATTTCAATAATATAGGGCTTGATTAAGTCCAGATTTTTGATCCTACAGAGATAGAGGTAATGACTCCCTTAAGAAAAGTTATAGTCTACTACTAATAGGTCTTAGCATGGAATATTGATTAATGCAGCTTTCTAAATTATTATTCCTAAATTACAACACTAAGTCTAAAGCTAAATCTAGCTAGATTAATTGGTTTGGTGAATATCAAGTGAAAAAAGCTACCTTTCTCTTACGATTGCAAAAGTAGATTGTGGGATTGAACACTATGAATTACTATTATGATTAGTGACAAATAAGAGCATATATCGTGTTTACCCTCTTTCGAGGGTGTAAAGAATTTGGGTTAACCTAGTTTTAATTCCTTAAACCCTAGATTTATCCCTTCAAAGCATATTTCCCTATCTATTTGCATTTCTTATAGTCTACTTTCATTATAGCCTACAGAACAACATGAATACTCTAGTTGTGCTTCCGCCGCTCTCGCGAGTTCTAATGGATCACAACAAATTTTGATAATTCATATGGTCAGTATGAAAAGTAAACGAAACATAGAAGAATACTCATCACATTGATATTAAAAACCAATTCTAAAAGCATTCTACGCATTCTAAAAATCCTAGTTATTCATCATAAGAGACAGGTAAAGGAAATTTACTCATAAAGCATGAATAAAACCATAGAAATCCTCATCATTTAACAAAAGCAAATCCCCTAAATATCTATTTACAACAAATACAGGATAAATAATAACATGATACTTAGCTTTTCTCCTCTGAAAAGAGATGAAAAGTCCCTCCAACAATGTATTCAAGTGCTTCTTGCAATGCTGAAATGATCCCCTTACAAATTTCTCTCAAAATCCCTCACTAATCTCTCAAGAAAAATGGAAAATACCAAACCCTAGATCTTCTTTTGACTCCTCTGCCTTCCTTCACTATAACTGGCCTTTACAAGTTTCTTCAGTTCCTTATGAATTGGTTTAGCAAAAGTTGTTATTGTCGACCTGAGATTCTATTTCATTGGTCAGGAGGTAAAACTGGGGTTTAGCCCATGACAAGCCACATAGATGGGGATGCCAGGTATTTCGCTCACCGACCAAGCAAAGACATCCCAGTTTTGTTGGAGAGCCTAAATCAAAATACTTTTGTCACATACATCAAAAGTTTCATTAATCAGAAATGAACACCACATTGGATGCTTCTTTTTGATGTGTTCCTTCACCAAACACGCTCCTCTTCTTGTTGAAGGCAAAACTCAATACTCACCACACCTTTTCGAATGTTGGATTCGAAATTGTCTTGTGGATCACACACAAAGAATAGAGGGTCGGTCGAATGAAGGAAAGAGAAACAATACACAAGTAATACTTAATTTTTTTGAAAATTTTCTCAGGATTCCCTCCTAGTGAAAATGATCCTCCTATCTATAATTTTTCAATAAGGTATCACAAATGACTTGATTGCCAATAAGGTATCACAAATGACTTGATTGCC
>JXCR01124073.1:104154-149483 GCA_002079205.1 Phalaenopsis hybrid cultivar | reverse complement strand
GAAAATTATGGGGTCAGTTTGACTTCATCTTTTTCAAAAATAAATTTTTTTTTTTTTAAAGCGTCCTTCCGAAGCGGGCAACGGGATTTCAATTCCGATGACCGACAGCTTCTTACGGGCAAACCCCACACCAAAAACAGTGCCGACAGTATTAGTAAGGAACTAACCATGCGGTGGGTGAGGAAAATTGTACTATGGATTTCTCGTTGCAATTTTAAAAATTCTACTATCATGTGCGCTGCCCTCCCATCCAGCCAATGAAAATGTAAAACACATGTTGAAATCACATATTGCCATGATATTTTGAGTTGTGGTTCCGGAACGGCCGATAAATGCAACTTTCTCGTTATCCGACACCCTAGCATGAACGTGCGTTCCATCGATTGCGCCGATGCAACCCTTTACAAATAAGTGAAATCATTTCAATATACAATCCAGTAATATTTATTTAAAGTATGAATGTCTACCTTAAAATATGGTATGTATCGGGCATCATTGTGAATCTCTACTAGTGTTCTTGCAAACATTGGATCTATGGATTTTATTATGGCTTGTGCTAGACTGACAAGAAAACTCAAACCAACTGAGAAACATTTGCTTATTATTTTAAATGAGTGTTGGAAGCGTTCCATGGCTCCCTGCATTGACTCGTTCTGTGATAAAATATAAAGAGTTATGCCCAATACTTCACGGTTTGTTGTCCTAGAAGATTCGTGAAGTCCATGAGATGTTTTTAGATCTAATAATAGCACACTGAAAACACGCTGGGACATGCGGAAGATGTTTTGAAATCTCGTTGGGTGTCCTGAAATCATTTCTCCCATCCATTTGTCTCCAATCTGAGATGATGTGTAACACGACTCACGGTCAACATATGTATTATAGTAATGCATTAGTATATTTATGGTTGTATTGCGACGTCGGCGTCGGACTTCCTCTGGGTCCATGACGATATGAACTATACATTATACTTTGAAATACAGTTAAGCTCATAGATGGAATAAAACAACCAGACATATGAACTATAATTGGGAAACAAATAACTTAAACATCATTTGGAATGAAGTTAAATTAGTTTCATAAAAATGACGACAACCAAAAATGAAAAAGTCTACTATCAGGATTAATCATAGATGGAATGAAGTGCATCAGTCTAGTATCAAATCATAAACAACGACAATGTGAACTAATGAGGAGTTAAACTTCACAAGTCACGACGGTTATCATAATAGCGTATGTATTCCAGTCGTCGCTCTTTGCTTAGTGCTGTGAAGAAGTCTCGGTGGAGGAAATCACGAAAGAGGTCTACAGCAAAGTAGAAAAGATCACGATCCTCTGTAAATTCTGGATCTTCTTCAAGAAGTCCAATGACCTCATGAACTGAGATTTTTTGAACTCTGTGAGGGGCATCATTAGATGAGTCAACTAGGTATGA
This sequence comes from Phalaenopsis hybrid cultivar, assembly GCA_002079205.1. Taxonomy (NCBI): domain Eukaryota; kingdom Viridiplantae; phylum Streptophyta; class Magnoliopsida; order Asparagales; family Orchidaceae; genus Phalaenopsis; species Phalaenopsis hybrid cultivar. The sequence goes on along the minus strand of JXCR01124073.1, from coordinate 148,048 downwards.
GAGCTGCTTCCTCATAGATGCAGGCCCACTCTTTCTCTTGCGTTCATTCCAGGGGCGCTTCACACGGTTGGTGGATTGAATTTCAGGTGGCTCAACACTGCGGAATTCTGCATAATCATTTGATAATTCCACGGCCACATTCTCGGGGTTTGTTTCAAAAACTGTTTGGGTAGGAGCAGCTGAATATTTCCCTGTAGATACCACCCCACCAAACATCATTTGTAACTTGCCCTCCAATTCTGGTTCAATCCCAGCCAATCTGAACTTCTTTGCCGCAGGAACAATCTGCAAAAGAGAATGAATGGTTATGAGAAATAAAAAATAGAACTTATTAAAATTAAAAAGAATGACTCAATAATATCTTACCACAAGCCTTTCTTGCCACCACTCCTCTGAAGCCTCAATTGTTCTATTCACCAAATTTCATCATAATCCAGTGGATCCACGCTTCAAATCATTCCACAGTTTCCAATCTTTCTTAAGCTGGTCTCATTTATTCTTCAATTGGAGCCTATCATATTCCCTACCTGTTATCTCCTTGAATCTGGCAATGATGTTATCCCAACCTTCCTTATTGAAGAATGTTGTTGGTCTATTTCCCTTATCAATTTCACATATGCATAGGTCACAAAATATTAATTTGGTGTTGTTCTCCCAAAGTGCAGAAGTGGAAACATTTTTGTTTTTATTAGCCATGCTAATAATATCACAAAAAAATAACATTCAAGATGAATTAATATAACAAATTTAAATTATGCTAAACAAATTAAAGAATAGATATAAACACGTTGCAAGCAATAAACCAAACAAGAAATGTAAAGATAAGGGAACACAGGAATTTACGTGGTTCGGTCAACTGACCTACGTCCACGGGAAACGAATGCAATATTTTATTGAAATGCTAGCTGAAATTTTGAAACATATCAACAAGGACTCCTTTGTTGTACACATAAGAACAACTTACATCATATATACAATATATAAAAGGTAGCCTCTCATTAGCATACTTCCTTAATGCAGCCACAATGTTCTCACCTCCAACTACAATAACAATCAAAAACCGAAAAAGAACAGAAATCTATATCATAGGAGTAATTCTTGCAGTGGAAGTCATGAATTGCAAGCAAAAAATAAAAAGTTACAGGTAGAAGAATTCTTTCAAGCACTTTGACACATGTTCAGCAAACAACTAATGGATTCCAACTTAGAAGGAATAAGAATCACATTGGGATACAATAAAAATAGAATACTGAGGGTAAGCCACAGTTCATATTTTTACTACAAGAACCAATTCTTCTGCCTCAATCAGCATCTAAGACTTTATATATCACAATCAATTCACAATAAGATCACCATTATTGACATGTTGATAAGAAAAGAGTACAAAAAAAAATTAATATATAAAACAAACAAAGCAACGTGAAGGCTCAGAATGATAAAGTTTTATGAGAGCATGTGCTTTATGAGAGCATAAATGCCACAAATGTGTAATTGGCTCAGAATGTCATAAATGTCATAAATGCCACAGAGAGGCCATATAAAAGCCAAAATGTTTACATGTGCTTTATGAGAGCATAAACTTCAAATTTCTATTGTCTTCTTAACCTTTAGGATTTTGAGAGAGGGAATGTGTAAAAAAGAAGACAAACAACTAGAGAAAGGATAAAGTTGGCTAAAAGCCAAAAATTGTTTGAGTTAATGATTGGCTTCATTTTATAATTAAATTTCATTTTATAATTAAATTTATCACAAGTTATTACCATAAAGTGTGCATTAAAATAAAAAAAGTTAAACAAAATCATAGTATATGATATCAAAAATGCAATTCCCCTTATAATAGTCATTCATCCTTATTGCATAAACATCTAATAGAACATTCCTTCCAAGGTTTTAGTGGCTAGCCATCACATTGTGAAATGAGTGATCTGGAATATTATAGCATCTACAAATTTTTCATCTTGATCATGAAGCCACTTATGCTCACACCAAATAGCCAACCATATTCTATGCACCTACCTTAACCAGTTGGGATATATTGGCTAAAAATAAAGGCTAGATGCTACATTTGGAATTTCAGGTTGATCTTGAGCTTGATTTAAGCTTGATTTGATGTAAGAACCTCCTAGATGATTTGATATTACTCTTATGTTTCATAGCTAAAAAAATATACATTCCATTCTTGTAACCAGTAAAAGATAGGGCCAATGTTTAACTTTGAAACAACAACAACAACAAAGCCTTAATCCCACTACGTGGGGTCGGCTACAAGAATCTTTTTTCTCCATTGCGTCCTATTTAGTGTCAATGTTTAACTTTGAAACAATTGCTAAAATTTTTCCAATGCCTAGAAAGGATTCGTTTGTTGTTCATGCACTATCCATTAACATGGATAGTGCATGAACAACAAACGAAACCTTTCTAGGCATTGGAAAAATTTTAGCAATTGTTTCAAAGTTAAACATTGACACTAAATAAACAAATGTGTCTCAGTGCCTTTCATAACTTCCATAAATGTGTCTCACAGCAAAACATCAGTGATGAATCAACCACTAACTAATGTACAGATCCACCGAGAAGAGAAAGAAAAAGCATGAACAATAACCACTACAACCACTACCTTATTCCATTCTTGAGCCAACGTCCACAAAATAAGAATGGCTCAAACGAGAAAAGAAAGCAAAGGTAAAACCCTAGTGAAGCAATCGGTAAAAAACTAAACAGGTTCCATGCGCTAATGTATAGATCCACCGCATCTTTAGAAGGAATAAACAAAAAATCGCAGAAATATGAAGGAGATGAGAGGAGAAAACATCACATTCGAAAAAATCCATAAGCTTCCTCATATCTGCGATTAGAAGAAGAAAATTTCTCGTTATACCTCAGATCTGTTGATCGAGGGGCTACGAAGCAAGACGACGAAGGAGAGCCGCGAGGGAAGCAGTTAGGGCAGAAGAGAAACAAAAGGGGTAAGCGGGGAATATCTTCAGGCGAAAGCCGGGCCGCGGGGTTAATATCGCGGCCCGCTTTCGCTAAGCGTTGGGAAATTTTACCGTGAAACTACGAACTAAACGGTCGAACTGCGGGACGAAGCGGATGTCGCACACAGCGCCGCGCCAAAAAGCCGAACCAAACGGACCCTAAAGCTTGGAGGAGAAGCTGAAGTCCAGCATCGCCTCTGCTCCGCAGATCTGGCAAATATCTCCCTCTCCTCTATCTACTGACCACTGCCAACCACTCCTCACTGGCCACCGTTAGCCGCTCCTTACTCATTGCAATGAAACCTATTGTAGAATCAAAATAACTGTTGTGGAATCCCAAGGTACATTAAAGAGTAATGAGGCATCTTGCATAACAATGCACCCTACATAAAGCACAACAAAGCCGTCTGAATTTGATGTAAAAATATACCTCTAATATGGTGCAATGAAAAATCTTGATGGTGGTGTAACAACGCACCCCACGTAAGATGCAATAACCCCTCCTGAAGTTGGTGTAACAATGCATCTTGAAGATTGTGATTTTCTTCGGATTCCTAAAGCTCTCCTTGCAGCCCACCACTAAAGCCTACACGACCAACTATGGCATATGTTGTCCACAGATTGTGTAGCTACCGACTCTGGGCTCTAAGGCTTATGAACGTCATCACAAAGCACTACTACAACTTATGTGACCAATTATGACTTGCATGGTCAACAACTTGTGCAGTTCTGAACTCCAGTTTTTATGGCCTACGAAAGCCATCACAACTAACCACTATAACTTATGAACATCACTAAAACTCATTGTTATGACCGACATAACCAACAACAGCCAATGTGCTCCACAACTTGTGTTTCTCCTGACTTCAGCCCGTGCGATCTATGAACATTATCACAGCTCACCACGATGACCTACAGGACTAACTATGATGTGTTTCTCAATGCATGCAGCTCCCGAATTTGACCTCTACATTTTACGTAACCAACTACACTCTATGTTGTCAATAGCTTGTGCAACTCTTAACTCCAGTCTTCGTGGCCTACGATGTCATCATAGCTCACCATTACAACCTACGAGACCAACTATGGCCTATGTGGTCTACAACTCAAGCAACTTTTGACTCTAGCTTTTATGGTCTAGGTACGTTATCACAACTCACCAATATGACTTACACAAGTAAATACGACCTATGTGGTTCACAGCTTGTGTAGCTCCAGACTCCAGCCTTTGAGGCCTGCAAACGTCATCACAGATCACCATTATGACTTATATAACTAACTACATCCTAGATGGTTCACAGCTCATGCATATCTCGACTCTAGCCTCAATGTCCTACAGACATCATTGCATCATACTATTATAGCCTACATCACCAACTAGAACCTACATAGCTCACAACTTGTGTAGTTTCCAACTCCGACCTCTATGGTCAATCAATGGTCTTAAAGCAACCATCTGATTGACACACAAACGACTAATGTCATAGCTTTTTTATTATGGCTTATATGAAAAGTTGGTGCTACAACACTCATAGTGAACTACTCTTTCATAACAATCAATTATAACCCTTGTAGCCTTATATCACTGAGAACTACAATAATTATAATCAGACTACGACTAAAATCAAAAAACACTTGTTGTACATTTACAATAATCAACATTATTATTATATCTTCCCTAATTTTGGAAAAGTGTGATCTTGTGTACTCAATATTCATAGTGGACTATTTTTCAACTGGGATATACCTCATAAATTTTCCCCTTTCTAGGGTTCTCCATATAAAAATTGAGGTGTCTCTTTTTGCTTCTCTTTAATTACCTGAGTGTGTAATGGGTTTTTATACAATGTTAAGATGTTAATTTAGTACTCTGCAGCCACAGACCTTCAAGCACGCATCGTTTTGGAATTGTCTATGGGAAACGTTATCATGTTTTGCACTGTGTTTAAGTTTAAGATATTGAGCCTCTACTTCATCTCCCAATTATATACATCATCCATCTAGCAAAATGAACATCCTTTGTAACTCTTGAAGATCTTTTATGAAGTATTCTTTGATATGAGGGGAAACCTTTATTATTGTCTCTAAAGTTCATTCACGTCAATGTCCCAAGCATAATTATAGTGAGGCGATCTTCCTACATTCTATATAGACACAAAGTTTATGACAATTTCTTCTAGACTAAGGAGTAGCCTTACAACATACTCAAAAAGTCATTCTTGGTAACATCCTGAACACAGTTGTGGTAGGGTAGTCATTCCTCGTTTCATTCAGACATAAAGCTTATAGGAAAACTTTCAAGCTGGTTAGCAACTGCAAAGATAATGCTTCCTGGCCCCCTCTCCCCCCAATCCTAACACTATACTGGAGTTTTTTTCTCAACTGTATCAGGAAGCTAATCTCTTCAAGATTTGATATATGGATTGCTTTATATGCACATGTAGAAAACACCCTTTATTAGAGGCCATTAAAATACTTTAAAAGAAGAAACTAGCAAGTTGTCAAATACTATTTTTGAGTAAGGCTACAAACACATTTCTAAGAAAAAGTATGGTCCATTTCGACCTATGCCTCAATCTGAAGAAATGCAGAGCATCTCTAAGTTCTCATTTTAGGATAAATTTATCTTAAATAGATCGATTTGACCTCTTCCATCATAGATTATCACTATAAAGTAGAAGCTTTGACTAAGAGTCTCAAATATGTCAAAAATCAATATATAAGTTCTTCAATATCTTCCAAAACAAGTTTAGATTATCAAGCATAAGCTTCGACTAATAGCCAATGATTATCTTTATTATTTAAGTGCTGGTAATAGCTCCAAAAAACATGATCCGCTCCCTAATAACTTGACTGATGTTTTAAAATTAAATATTCTTGCACACTGAGAATTCTCACGCAAGAAAATAAATCATTTCAGTAATATAGGGCTTGATTAAGTCAAGATTTTCGGTCCCATAGAGACAGAGGTAATGACTCCTTTATAAAATGTTCTAATGTACTACTAATAGGTCTTAGTTTGGAATATTGATTAATGTAGTTTTCTAAATTATTATTCCTAAATTACAACACTAAGTCTAAAGCTAAATGTAACTAGATTAATTGGTTTGATGAATATCAAGTGAACAAAGCTACATTTCTCTTATCATTGCAAAAGTGGATTGTGGGATTGAAGACTATGAATTACTATTATGATTAGTGACAAATAAGAACATATATCTTGTTTACCCTCTTTCGAGGGCGTAAAGAAGTTTGGTTAACCTAGTTTTAATTCCTTAAACCCTAGATTGAACCCTTCAAAGCATATGTCCCTATCTATTTGCATTTCTTATAGTCTACTTTCATTATAGCCTACAGAACAACATGAATACTCTAGTTGTTCTTCCACCGCTTTCGTGAGTTCTAATGGATCACAACAAATTTTAACAATTCATGTGGTCAGTATAAAAAGTAAATGATGAATAGAAGAATACTCATCACATTTATATTAAAAACCAATTCTAAAAACATTCTACACATCCTAAAACACCTACTTATTCATCATAAGTGACAGATAAAGGAAATCTACTCCTAAAGCATGAAGAACGCCATAGAAATCATCATCATTTAACAAAGCAAATCCCCTAAATATCTATTTAAAACAAATACAAGATAAATAGTAACATGATACTCAGCTTTTCTCCTCAGAAAAGAGATGAAAGGTCCCTCCAACAATGTATACAAGTGCTTTCTGCAATGCTGAAATGATCCCCTTACAAATTTCTCTCAAAATCCCTCACTAATCTCTCAAGAAAAGTGGAAAATACCAAACCCTTGACCTTCTTTTGACTCCTCTGCCTTCCTGGCCTCTACACATTTCTTGAATTCCTTGTGAATTGGTTTAGCAAAAGTTGTTGTCGACTTGAGATTCTATTTCACTGGTCGGGAGGTAAGACTGGGGTTTAGCCCATGACAAGCCACGTCGATGGGGATGCTAGGTATTTCTCTCACCAACCAAGTAAAGACATCACAGTGTTGTTGGTGAGTCCGAATCAAAATACTTTTGTGACATACATCAAAAGTTTCATTAATCAGAATAAATTACCAGGATCTTCGATGCCTATAAGGATCTTGATTGTAGCCTCATTAGTTTCAAGGCCTCCTTCTTGTTGGTATTGTATGTCTAGTGTATCGTGCTCCATGCTTCATATGGCTCATATGTAACACGTTTGGGACTGCTCCAAATCTTCACGTACAGTAACCATCACCCCGTCACAGAGGAACTTCACACCTACATGGTATGCTAACACCATAGCTTAAAAATTGTCCAGGAGAGGGCGATCAAATATTGTATTGTAAGTTGGTGGCGCATCGACCACAAGGAAATCTTTCATGTTGGTAAATTGATTGTCATTTTCACCTCAGGTGACTAAGAGTGAAATCTCACCAAGTGCCTCCTTTCGTTTGCCAGAAAATCCGTAGAATAAGCAGATCTGTCCAATTAACCAATCGGTTGTCAAATTCAACTTTTCAAATGTGGCCAGGAAAAAATTATCCCCCAAGCTCCTAGTATCAATTGGGATATTCTCTACATGGTAGTTACTTATGAGTGTTGTAACAACAATGGCATCATTAAATGGATTTCCGATAAGGTAAGGATCTGAATATGTGAAAATAATTGAGGGGTAGGACTTCCTTTTTGGAACAGACGTCACAACACAATTGTTCCCCAATTAACTCCTTTTCTGATCAACCCTGACATATGAATCACCTCCTAGTATTACTGGCACAATTCATGCTATGTAAATAGCATTACTTAGGTAGGCTCGCTTGATTCATGATCTCCTAGAGCTTTGCCAATTCTTTGAGTGTGGGGCTCTGAAGCCACAAAATCCTTGAGCTTTCTGACTTGGATTAGCTTCTCCAATAGGCTACGGAGGTTCCTGCATTCTTTGGTATCATCCCATTGGTCTCGGTGCTACTTACAATGTTTAATGAGCCAGAGGGAAGCTTAGATTTTCAATGGAGTCAACTTTTAATACTTCTTATTTTCAATTGTGTCTATAGTTTCCATCATAAAAAATCACAGCGGTGTAGGTCTGTACATCATCTGGTCTCATGTAGACTGGTCATTCGATCGGCTACGGTTGACTTTATCTCGTTGGTCTTCTTTATCCCTTCATGACGACTGACCTATCTCGCGTTTCGAACGTGAGCCATCCTTCTCTCTCCATCTTTCAACCTTCGAGCCATTCTTGCCGAAATTTTGATCTGATCTCTCACATTTGGAAATTGGTTGGTTCATATACTCCTCGACTGCAATGTGATCGCTGGCTAACTCCATGAGTTCAGCCAACATCTCAGGTTTCTGTAAACCCAAAAAATATCAAAACTGCAGACTTTTCAATCCATGTGCTAGGGTTGCCTTAGCAAGCAGTTCTAAATTTCATACTTTGAGCATGTCCTAATGAAACCTTGTAACATATTCTCGTAAGCTCTTGTTCGGTCATTGTTTCACATACCACAAAGAGTCTGAATCCCTTCGTGGTTTTTGGGTGCTAGGGAACTGCACCAAAAATAATTTCCTGAATTCCTTAAAGGAATTGGTAATTCCTAAGGAAAGCCCATTGAATCACCTGAAAGCTGAATCTCTCAACGTGGTGTAGAACAGTCAACTTTTTAATGAGTCTGAGATCCTGAGAAGGCAAATTGTCGACTCAAAAGTATGTAATATGGTCAGCAGGGTCACTTCAACCCTTATATGCTTACAAAGAGAGAACCTTAAAATTCTCTGGTGGATCGGCTTCCACAATGTGCCGGATGAACACATTCTCCATTCAACCATAGATTTCTATCGCTCCTTGTTGTCCTCCTCCCTTTGGCACAAATCAACACTGTCTTGATAGTGGGACTCTTGTTGAGCTTGGGGCTCAGCTGCTGGTGGATCAGGTTGCGGGAGAGCATGCACACTTCCCTTAAGCTCCACTCGATTCAGCTTCGCTATTTGACCTACCATTTGATCATGGAGCCCCTGGATTTGTTGTTGCACAAATTCCAAAATGGCACCGCATTGGATGCTTCTTCCTTGTGTGTTCCTTCACCTAACGCGCTCCTCTTCTTATTAAAGGCAAAACTCCATGCTCACCGCACCTTTTCAGATGTTGGATCTGAAATTGTCTAGTGGATCACGCCCAAGGAATAGAGGGTTGGTCGATTGAAGGAAAGAGAAAAAAAACACAAGTAATGCTTAATTTTTTGGAAATTTTCTCAGGATTTCATCCCAGTCCTATCTAATTGTAACTACTCTTCCATTACACCTTTTAATATTTGTCACTGAAAAGTACATGTTCTGCCCTTGTAACCATTCTTGGCGTCGTTCTATATCTGTAACTGCTCCTTAAGTCATTTCGTATCCGTAACTGCTAGGCATGGATAATTGGTATTCATTCGGTCAGTCCATAATCACTCGGTCGACTGAGTAATCTTCAGCCAATTGAATGGGCTTCGTTCGAACGTTGATCTTTTATAATTGTAGATGTTGTTTGAGAGAGTACTGTGAGATCGAGCGCTATTTGTTGGGTCGGTGTATTTCGTTCAGTCGGTTTCGTGAACCGATGGACTTCTTGACAAATGTCCGAATACAAAATTTTCTTATATGACTCAANGCATCATCCTCTTAAAAAAACCTAAAAAAATCTCAATTATTTATTTATTAATTAATTAAAATAAATTACTTAAAAATTACCAAAAATTGTTAAGCAGAGAAGTAACCGAAGGACTAATCCAACCGACGTCATCGGCGAAAACATGCCGTCATCCGAGCTCCCCTCCCCTCTTCAGCGGCCAGACCACATCAAGCTCGAGACCAACAACGACGTCTCCATTTTTGGCCTTTTCAATAATCTCATTCAATGCTTTGGATTTTTCCCGGACCGTAATGATTAAAGAAGCCTAAAGCGATGCGCCCTCGCAACCCCATGAACCAACCAATAGACAAGACCAACCCGACACAATCACACACCACATTATTTTTTCCATTAAATCTTATTGTCTTAATTAAATATGAGTTTCTGATTTTTTATCTTATTATAAATAACTCAATTTTTTATTAAAAAATAATAAATAGCTAGAAATAATTTAATCCCACTTCCTTTTACATTAAGCTTTTTTTTTTTTTTTGTTGAAATAACTATATGAGGCAATTAATTTATAGTTTTGATCCTCTTTTATTGAATCATCTTCTTCATTGCTTAGGATGCAAGTTTTTGTTTAAAAGGGATAAATTTTAGTTGTGACTTTTAATTTTATATAATTCTTTATGGCTTGCAAAAGTTGTTGGATTTTTCTAGCAATGTTATATCTTGCCATTGATTTTGTGAGGAAAATTCTTCACTTTGTTGGATCGACTCCTTGATATTTTTTGGATATATACGATTTATATTCATCTTCTTAATCATGGTCGAGTTTAGCTTTCGGGTATGCATCACCGGCTTTTTATGGTTTAAAAATGACGACAATCCATGTTAAATCAAACTCGGAAATTTGGGTTCATATTAACTCAATAAACATCTGGGTCAAGTTTAGGCCTAAAATCCCAACCCATTTAATTTTCAAATAGCATTTGAGTAGACCTACACACCTAAGTTGATCTAATTTTAACTCAAAATTAACTCGAAAAATATTTATGTCGTATATTAAATGAGTTAGTTGGGTTGGGTGTAAGTCAATTGGGTTTAATGCTTGTCGATTTTGGGAACTTGTTTAACAATTAGGTCAGATTCAAGCCATGTAGATTTGGGCCAGGTCAATTTCAGTTCAATCACATTAATGTGATGCATCAAAGGGAAATTAGCTCTTTGACTGTGCCTTATTAAAAAACAGTTGTGAAGCAGCTGAAGAATAGTCTGATGCTAAAAAAAACTACAATGGCTATTACAAATTTTTTTTTAAGAAAAAGTCTGACCGTAGCTAGAAAGATATCACCCAGCGGCATCTTTTTTAAAAACAAACAGTTTACTTAAACAGACAAAATTGTAGCACCGCACCGCACCGCCAGCCAAAACGGACCCTTAATTACAAATTTCGTTCTTCATTTTGTTCTCCTGCAATCTTCAATTATAAATCTTAAATTTGCCATGCATTCACGTCCAACTCTAATCACTTAGTTCTAGCTCCAACATTACTCAAAACTCAGCCTTTTCCTTCGGCGACCTCTTCTTCTTTGGTTCCGTGCATTTACTTCAAACAATCCTCCAAAATTAAAACACAACGCATTCTGAAAATGCACTGCATTCTTAAAATCAATGCCATTTAAAAACTCCTATAAATAATTCATCCAACATTAAGAATCTTTTTAATTATGTCTGCATGTAACGTAGGCTAGATTCAGATAACCATCGATTTAGAAAGAAGTAAACAAAAACTAAAAAATAAAAAACTCAAGCCATCGCGTGGCGGATCCGGTTACCGCGTGGGTGAGGGAGAGATCCTTATCGCCCAACCCCCAACAACAACAAGGACGTAGGCAGCCGCATTCGCGCAGCATCAGCCGCCTGAAAAAGCCTGCGAAAGAAGCCCTGATGATGATGACCGCCTGCTATGTGTTTTGCCACCCACATTGTTACATATTAATCCAACCAAATAAAATAAATAAAAGAAAAAAAACAGTTCCATTTACGACAACGAAAAAGTTGTAAATCGGAACACGGAAAAACGGTTTCGAAAACGTCAGAAGCTGTTGGTGGCGTGGGAGAGTTGCGAGAAAAAGCAGAACCAAAGCAAAGCCGCGCGCTCTGCCTTTTTCCCTCTCTCCTTTTGCATGCGCTCCACCCTCACGACCTCATTTGATCTTCCCGTATTGCCCCTCTCGATCTATAAAGGCTTCCTCCCTACCTCCTTCGCTTTCACCAGCCATTCCTCAATCCATCTTCTTTGCGCAGTGGGNAGAAAAAGCAGAACCAAAGCAAAGCCGCGCGCTCTGCCTTTTTCCCTCTCTCCTTTTGCATGCGCTCCCCCCCTCACGACCTCATTCGATCTTCCCATATTGCCCCTCTCGTTCTATAAAGCCTCCCTCCCTACCTCCTTCGCTTTCACCAGCCATTCCTCAATACATCTTCTTTGCGCAGTCGATCGTGAGAGAGAGATAATGCAGTACGAGGCTGCGGAGGCGTGGGCTGCTGCTTACTTGGCGGCGGCTGCAGCGGCTGGGAGAGGTGGAGGTGGAGCAGGAGCCGGAATGTGGGATCCTGCGGTGGAGAGGGTGGAGCGGCTCGCTGCCGAGAGTGCGGTGGTTATCTTCAGTGTGAGCAGTTGCTGCATGTGCCACGCGGTGAAGCGATTATTCTGTGGAATGGGGGTGAATCCTACGGTCTATGAGCTCGATGAAGATCCTCGAGGGAAGGAAATAGAGCGAGCCCTCACCCGCCTCCTCGGATCGGCAGCCGTTCCCGTCGTCTTCGTCGGTGGGAAGCTCGTCGGCGCCATGGACCGCGTCATGGCTTCTCACATTAATGGAACCCTCGTCCCCCTCCTCAAGGAGGCCGGCGCTCTCTGGCTCTGATTATTAATTAATCACATTACTATCCTTCATTACTACCNAGGAGGCCGGCGCTCTCTGGCTCTGATTATTAATTAATCACATTACTATCCTTCATTACTACCTTNAGGAGGCCGGCGCTCTCTGGCTCTGATTATTAATTAATCACATTACTATCCTTCATTACTACCTTTTTTTTTATTTTTCTTACTTTCCGTTTAATTACGTACCGGGTGCGTGCAAGAGAGGAATCCGGTCTTTCGTTTTCTTTGGCTTGGTTTCTCTTAATCTTCTCGGCATTCTTCGTTTTGGTTTCAGAGGAGGGCGAGAGAAGAAGTTATCAATCTGCTGGTTTACTGAGTTTGTGGGTTTTCGATTAGGGTTTTTAGTGTGAAACAGAGAAATGTAATTTGTTTAATTTGCTCCTGTATAGAAAGATTACATTCCGGGTCGGGAAAAAAATCAAGGGGTGGGAAGAAGACGTTGTTTTCTTCTTCTTCTTCTTCCTAGTTCTTACATTTTCATTAATGCAAACTTTTCAATCTAATTTCGCTAATACCTGCTTATTTGATTTGTTATCTTCTCCTCCATACTCCATGCTGTGTCATCCAACATGGAGTTATCGATCTTCTTACGTAAATATATGATTTGCTTCACTTCGATCATCTTATAATTGCTTCGTCTTCATAGATTAATATATATGACTAGTAAATTTTCTGCACATTTTCAGATGAAGAATTTCTGATATGAATACAGAATGCTGAAATGAATGTCGGGCATCAATCGTACATTGATTTATTACTAAAAATATTGAAGGAATGTATATATATATATATATAGCTCTATTTTATTTAAATGTGAAGTTTACAGGCGCAGCACCGTACAACTGTGTTCGTCAAGAAAGGCATTACTTTTGAAGCGTGGTCCTGAATTTCAGAGACAGGGTGAGTCTCCCCAACAAAATGTAGAGAGAGAGAGAGTAAGAGAGAGGAGAGGGAGAGAGAGAGGAGGGAGAGCTTTTTAGGATAAAACTAGAAACAAATTAATAGGGAATGAAATAAAAAATTCTGCTGTCGGCATTTGAATAAATGTTTGCTCAATATTTTAATATGGATTTGCATGTAAATTTAAATTACAATATTAGNGAATGAAATAAAAAATTCTGCTGTCGGCATTTGAATAAATGTTTGCTCAATATTTTAATAATTTATGAATATTTTAAAATTTACGTTTTATGGATTTGCATGTAAATTTAAATTATAATATTTAACTATCATTATCATCTTATTAAATATTAAAAATATGGCGATGATATCTTAATAAAGAACTTGGTCAAAGCATTTTATAATTTGGGAAATAATTTATTTATATTTTTTTTTAAAGAAATTTAAATTTATTATAATTAAATTTGAAATAAAATTTATGACCTTTTTTTTTATTGAACATACTTAGGGAAAAAAAATATTATCATGAATTTTGTTCAAAAAATTTTGATGAGGTAACAGATGACACGTACTTCTTCCACTTTCGGTACAATAAAAAGTCGACATGCCACATCATCAAAAATATTTCCCACTGAGTCCACCCCTGCCCGAGTCGACATACTAACTATGTTTTGGTTGCTTGGGCCGACAAGTCCTACACCCACACAAGTGGAACGTGGTGCCTAGTGAGGACTCATGTTGTGTTCTGCTCAGTTGCATTAGTTGGTCCCATTCCAATTGGACCTGTGGTGGCCAGCTATGGACAAGGAGTGGAGAATTTTGGTTTCGAGTTCTCATTTTTTTTTTAAGTTTAAATTTCATTAGTTTCAACTAGCAGGTTTCAATGTGCATTAGTTGGTCCCATTCTCAAAAATAAATTTTCTCTAGCAACAGGATAACCCAAATATTAAATGGAATTCATGGGCCTAATGGATAGAACCGATTGCCCATGCACTCGATGTCTCGACCTTGATCAAACTTATAATGCTCGTTATCTGCACTTTTTAAGATGTCAAGTTATTCGGTTTTTACCACTCAGAAGAATCTAGCGGGTACCTACACTGAAGCTCACAAATATTCACGTGAGTTCTTCGATCAAGGTCGCCAATCTTATGGCTTCAGGTGAGCTCCTCTTGCGAATTTTACTCATGTTTTTCATAATGCTTTAAGAATTAGATCTGACCGGCCATTTTGATCGTGAATTGATATTTGAACAGGTTTAGAAATCCTCAAACCCCTTTTAAACTTCAAACCTAAAAAACCAGTCGAATTGGTGGTTTGGCTGACAAACTAACAAACCGATTCACCAATTTTACAGGCAATTCCCCCCTCTTAAGATTGTTGCTCCACCTTAAAAGAAAAATTTGGTTTAATCAATTTAAACTTTAGGAAAATAAAGTTATGAGAATATTTGGAATTTAGAGCGTGTATAAACTTATATCATTGCCCTTTCTTTAAAGCTCACCTTAAATTTATCAATAAATTATAAAAATAAATAAATTCTTTTAGTTCAAATGTTTAGATTGCCCTACTCTAATTCTAAAAACTTCACAAATCATTCCCTTTACTTGTAAGAATAACAAACCATAGGCTTGTAAGCCAAACATGGATTTTCACGTGAGACCTAAATATCACAACATGGATTTTTTACTTTTGAAATATAAACATCACAACCTGTATTTTTGCATGGAAACATAAACATCCCAACTTGCCTTTTACATGGAAACATAATGATTCTAACTTGTATTTTTGCATGGAAACATAAACTTCTTGAAGTGAAATTTTGCATGGAAACATAAACATCACATGGATTTTTTTTTGCTTATGCATCAAACATAAAGCTAACCACCTAAAATATTACATGGAATTTAAAGCTACCTCATGGAAAATTTTCTTGTTATTTTTGCATTAGACATAAAGCTAACAAACTTGAAATTTTGCATGAAATATAAAATAGCCATATGGATTTTCTATTGCAATAACATAACATAGCACCTGGATTTTTCTATTTGCATGGAACATAACATAACACATGGATTTTCTATTTGCATGGATCATAACATAATAAATGAAATTTGTATTTGCATGAGATAAAAACACAAACATATGGAAACCCTTTTCTTTTTTACGAGACATAACATAGCTAATGAAATGTTTTCTTTTGCATGAGACATAAGATGAGCACATGAAAAATTTTCTATTACATGAGACATAGGATAAACACTTGAAGTGTTTTCTATTGCATGAAACAAAAGATAAGCACATTAAATGCTTTTTTCTTTGAGTGAGACATAAAATATGAACATAAATTTCTTTTTTGTTACATGAAACATAACATAACCATATGGAATACTTTTTTAATGGCATGGGTAGGAGCGAAGAAGGAGTAGGTAAGTTGGTTAGTGTTGGGTTTTTGGCTAGGAAAGAAAAGGGGAAGGTGAGTAAGTGATGGTATGGGTTTTGGGTAGGAGAGAAGAGGGGAAGGTGAGTGAGTTAGGGTTGGGTTTTTGGGAAGGAGAGAAGATGGAAGGTGAGAGTGTTAGAATTTGGTTCTAGTATGAGAGAAGAGGGGAAGGTGATTGGGTTAGTGTTGGGTTTTTAGAAAAAAGAGAAAAAAGAGAAAGTGTGTGGGTTAGGGTTGGATTTTTGGGTTGGAGAGAAGAGAAGAAGGTGAGAGAGTTAGGGTTAGGTTTGTGGGTAAGATAGCAGAGGTGAACGTGAGTGAGTGATGACGTGGCTTTCAAGTAGAAGAGAAGAGGGGAAGGCTAGTGGAGGATGACATGGGTCTGAGCAAGATAAATGAGGGAGAAGGAGAGTGGCTAGGGTATCAGTTTGGGTATGATGGAACCAGAGAAGGTGAGTAAGTTAGGGTAGGATGAAAGAGGAAGAAGGTGAGTGAGTTATGGTATGGGGTTAAGGTAGGATTGAAGAAGAAGGAGATGGGAGAAGATTCACTTAGGGTTTCACCCAATGAAAGAAGACAGAGAAGAAGGGAGAGAAATTCTATGGAAGAAATGAAAGGGAAAAGAAGAGATTCACACCACAATTATACAAACTAATTCCATAAAAAACTTTGAAATGAAAAACAATAAGTGATTTATATCTTTGCTTGGGTAGAAGTATTTGGTTCCTTTGATTGGATGAAGTGAGATCCTTAACCTCCTTTGTGAAGAGAGAGGAGAGGAGTGCATTGGAATTTTGAACTTAATGTGAGGAGATGAGAGGGCTTGGGAAGTTTCAACTATTTGAGGAGATGAGAGGGGGAGAGAAGGTTTTCAGCTTTAGAGATACTGTGGAGGGGCTTTGGAAGTTTATGACAAGGGAGAGGAGGAGTGGAATTTCATGTAAGACAGGGATGAGAGGGAGATTTAGCTAAGTGGTGTTTAAGTGGAGGGAGATTTAGAGAGCATGGTTAAGAAGGGAAGTGAAGATGTAGGATGAGAGGGGGGGGTGGGGTGCAAAAATTTGAATTTGCGGAGGTGGTTATGAATGGTTATGGACAAAATCATAAGTATTACTCATNATTTATATATTTTTTTAAAGAAATTTAAATTTATTATAATTAAATTTGAAATAAAATTTATGACCTTTTTTTATTGAACATACTTAGGAAAAAAAAATATTATCATGAATTTTGTTCAAAAAATTTTGATGAGGTAATAGATGACACGTACTTCTTCCACTTTCGGAACAATAAAAAGTCGACATGCCACATCATTAAAAATATTTCCCACAGAGTCCACCCCTGCCCGAGTCGACATACTAACTATGTTTTGGTTGCTTGGGTCGACAAGTCCTACACCCACACAAGTGGAACGTGGTGCCTAATGAGGACTCATGTTGTGTTCTGCTCAGTTGCATTAGTTGGTCCCATTCTAATTGGACCTGTGGTGGCCAGTTATGGACAAGGAGTGGAGAATTTTGGTTTCGAGTTCTCATTTTTTTTTTTAAGTTTAAATTTCATTAGTTTCAACTAGCAGGTTTCAATGTGCATTAGTTGGTCCCATTCTCAAAAATAAATTTTCTCTAGCAACAGGATAACCCAAATATTAAATGGAATTCATGGGCCTAATGGATAGAACCGATTGCCCATGCACTCGATGTCTTGACCTTGATCAAACTTATAATACTCGTTATCTGCACTTTTTAAGATGTCAAGTTATTCGGTTCTTACCACTCAGAAGAATCTAGCGGGTACCTACACTGAAGCTCACAAATATTCACGCGAGTTCTTCGATCAAGGTCGCCAATCTTATGGCTTCAGGTGAGCTCCTCTAGCGAAGTTTACTCATGTTTTTCATAATGCTTTAAGAATTAGATCTGACCGGCCATTTTGATCGTGAATTGATATTTGAACAGGCTTAGAAATCCAAACCCCTTTTAAACTTCAAAACTAAAAAACCGGTCGAATTGGTGGTTTGGCTGGCAAACTAGCAAACCGATTCACCAATTTTACACGCAATTCCCCCCTCTTAAGATTGTTACTCCACCTTAAAAGAAAAGTTTGGTTTAATCAATTTAAACATTAGGAAAATAAAGTTATGAGAATATTTGGAATTTAGAGCGTGTATAAACTTATATCATTCCCCTCTCTTTAAAGCTCACCTTAAATTTATTAATATATTACAAAAATAATTAAAATCTTTTAGTTCAAATGTTTAGATTGCCCTACTCTAATTATAAAAGTTTTGCAAATCATTCCCTTTACTTATAAGAATAACAAACCATAGGCATGTAAGCCTAACATGGATTTTCACGTGAGACCTAAATATCACAACATGGATTTTTACTTTTGAAATATAAACATCACAACCTGTATTTTTGCATGGAAACATAAACATCCCAACTTGCCTTTTACATGGAAACATAATGAATCCAACTTGTATTTTTGCATGGAAACATAAACTTCTTGAATTGAAATTTTGCATGGAAACATAAACATCACATGGATTTTTTTTGCTTATGCATCAAACATAAAGCTAACCACCTAAAATATTACATGGAATATAAAGCTACCTCATGGAAAATTTTCTTGTTATTTTTGCATTAGACATAAAGCTAACAAACTTGAAATTTTGCATGAAATATAAAATAGCCATATGGATTTTCTATTGCAATAACATAACATAGCAACTGGATTTTTCTATTTGCATGGAACATAACATAACACATGGATTTTCTATTTGCTTGGATCATAACATAATACATGAAATTTGTATTTGCATGAGATAAAAACACAAACATATGGAAACCCTTTTCTTTTTTATGAGACATAACATAGCTAAATAAAATGTTTTCTTTTGCATGAGACATAAGATGAGCACATGAAAAATTTTCTATTACATGAGACATAGGATAAACACTTGAAGTGTTTTCTATTGCATGAGTCAAAAGATAAGCACATTAAATGCTTTTTTCTTTGAGTGAGACATAAGATATGAACATAAATTTCTTTTTTGTTACATGAAACATAGCATAACCATATGAAATACTTTTTTAATGGCATGGGTAGGAGCGAAGAAGGGGTAGGTAAGTTGGTTAGTGTTGGGTTTTTGGCTAGGAGAGAAAGGGGAAGGTGAGTAAGTGATGGTATGGGTTTTGGGTAGGAGAGAAGAGGGGAAGGTGAGTGAGTTAAGGTTGGGTTTTTGGGAAGGAGAGAAGAAGGAAGGTGAGTGTGTTAGAATTTGGTTCTAGTATGAGAGAAGAGGGGAAGGTGATTGGGTTAGTGTTGGGTTTTTAGAAAAAAGAGAAAAAAGAGAAAGTGTGTGGGTTAAGGTTGGATTTTTGGGTTGGAGAGAAGAGAAGAAGGTGAGAGAGTTAGGGTTAGGTTTGTGGGTAAGATAGCAGAGGGGGCGTGAGTGATTGATGACATGGCTTTCAAGTAGGAGAGGAGGAGAAGGCTAGTGGAGGATGACATGGGTCTGAGCAGGATGAATGGGGAGAAGGAGAGTGGCTAGGGTAACGGTTTGGGTATGATGGAAGCAGAGAAGGTGAGTGAGTTAGGGTAGGATGAAAGAGGAAGAAGGTGAGTGAGTTATGGCATGGGGTTAATGTAGGATAGAAGAGGAAGGAGATGGGAGAAGATTCACTTAGGGTTTCACCCAATGAAAGAAGACAGAGGAGGGAGAGAAATTCTATGGAAGAAATGAAAGGGAAAAGAAGAGATTCACACCACAATTATACAAACTAATTCCATAAAAAAACTTTGAAATGAAAAACAATAAGTGATTTATATCTTTGCTTGGGTAGAAGTATTTGGTTCCTTTGATTGGATGAAGTGAGATCCTTAACCTCCTTGATGAAGAGAGAGGAGAGGAGTGCATTGGAATTTTGAACTTAATGTGAGGAGATGAGAGGGCTTGGGAAGTTTCAACTATTTGAGGAGATGAGAGGGGGAGAGAAGGTTTTCAGCTTTAGAGATACTGTGGAGGGGCTTGGGAAGTTTATGACAAGGGAGAGGAGGAGTGAAATTTCATGTAAGACAAGGATAAGAGGGAGATTAGGGAGATTTAGCTAAGTGGTGTTTAAGTGGAGGGAGATNTTTTTTTTGAAGTGGTGCTTATCTCAGGATATTTTAATTCAAATGGAGAGGTGGTTATCGCCAAAATTTTAACCTTAGCTCATTTAGTTTAGAAAAATGAGGAGAATACAATGGTGAAATTGGTTTTGAAAAGCTAGCTTTATCTCAAGATATTTAAAATCAAAGTGTGGGCCCCACACTAGAAGAGAGAAATTTTTGTTGAATTTTAAATAAAAGTATTAATGGGTTTTGAATGATTAAATTACGTGATTTTAGCTCACATTTACTTTAATTGAAATTTGATTTTGATTTGAGTCCATTTTGACAGAATTATTAGAATTGTTCTCTTATTATCAAAATTATTGTCCAAATTATTTTAGGTTTAAAAAGCTCCCAAACGGAGTTTGATTTGGGCACATAATTGAAAGCTTTCAACAATCCAAATGCACTCGCACTGTCCGTTTTGAAAGAAAATTCTTTATTGAAAATTTTTAATATAGGACTATTTTTCATGCATGATAACCTTATAATAAAAATTTTACATAAAAAGTGTGGATCATCATCAAATTGATTTACAGGCTTCTCATATATAATAATGAATATCATGCAACTTATGAAATAAAATTTTCATCACTAGGTTGGTTTGGTGAGGAAAATGATAATTTTGGAGTGGTATACTATTCATGCATAAGAATTTGAAGTGAAAGGTTTATGCAAAACTTGTGTTGTATAATCGTCAAACTTATTTTTTTTTTATTGTGATAACAAACATCATGTAATTTTTCAAAATGAAGTTTCAAGATCTTTGATGATTTGTGAAGAAAATAATAATTTTAAATTGTATTTTAATTTAAACTGATTTTTTAGGGAAATTTAGGGTTTGGCCAAAGTTGGTTATGTTTAGTTTTATTTTAGTTTGGTTGAGTTCAATTTCTGTTTAGTTAGATTTTAATTTTAGATTGAGTAAGGGTTAGCTCAAGTAGGGTTCAATTATAGCTTATTTGTATTCAATCCAGTCATCTGGTGAAACTTGGGGGGAGGTTCATATGTCCCGATGTGATTGGATATAAGTTAAAGAAATATGTTAACCACAAACTAAGATTAAAAATTATGATATAGGAATAGTTAAAAGTATGCATGTTATAAGCTCACATTGAATGAAATCTCCAAACTACACATCCATACTTGATCTACGTCATTAGTTATATTAATATCGTGATCATTGGTGAGTCTTGTTATAGAAACATTTTGTGATAAAGAAATCTTTGTTACTATGTTAATGTTATCATAGAACAAATTGTTTAAAAATACTACTTTGAGAAGATGGTAAGTTTTTAGCTCTTAAAATATTTTATAATATATCATTATCCAGTANATAGGACTATTTTTCATGCATGAAAACCTTATAATAAAAGATTTTACATAAAAAGTGTGGATCATCATCAAATTGATTTACAGGCTTCTCATATATGATAATGAATATCATGCAACTTACGAAATAAAATTTTCATCACTAGGTTGGTTTTGTGAAGAAAATGATAATTTTGGAGTGGTATACTATTCATGTATAAGAATTTGAAGTGAAAGGTTTATGCAAAACTTGTGTTATATAATCGTCAAACTTATTTTCTTTTTTTTTATTGGGATAACAAACATCATGTAATTTTTCAAAATGATGTTTCAAGATCTTTGATGATTTGTGAAGAAAACAATAATTTTAATTTGTATTTTAATTTAAACTGATTTTTTAGGGAAATTTAGGGTTTGACCAAAGTTGGTTATGTTTAGTTTTATTTTAGTTTGGTTGAGTTCAATTTTTGTTTAGTTAGATTTTAATTTTAGATTGCGTTAGGGTTAGCTCAAGTGGGGTTCAATTATAGCTTATTTGTATTCAATCCAGTCATCTGGTGAAACTTGAGGGGAGGTTCATATGTCCCGATGTGATTGGATATAAATTAAAGAAATATGTTAACCATAAACTAAGATTAAAAATTATGATATAGGAATAGTTAAAAGTATGCATGTTATAAACTCACATTGAATGAAATCTCCAAACTACACATCCATACTTGATCTATGTCATTAGTTATATTAATATTGTGATCATTGATGGGTCTTGTTATAGAAAAATTTTGTGGTAAAGAAATCTTTGTTACTATGTTAATGTTATCGATAGACCAATATGTTTAAAAGTACTACTTTGAGAAGATAGTAAGTTTTGAGCTCTTAAAATATTTTATAATGTATCATTATCCAGTAATTTATGTGGCCTAAGCAAGAGGTTGCTAAAAAATTTACATTTTAATATATATATATATATTAAAATCATACATTATTTACATATTAAAATCATACATTATGTATTATCTACATATTTACATATTAAAAAATTTACATTATTTATTTGACTTATATTATGTATTATTACATTATGTATTAATACAAAATCATACATTATGTATTATTACATTATGTATTATATACATTATTTACATATTAAAAAATTTACATATTAAAATCATACATTATGTATTATCTTAATTTTCTTAAGTCAAAAAATTGTGATCAAATAAATTTTAATTATTTGACTTATATAGCATCTTAATGTTTGTATGGATTTAATATTGTGTATATATCTTGTATTAATTTTATTTTAATGATGGTATAAAATAAAATATTGATGTTAGTGAAATGTGATTTGATTTATAGTGATATTTTCCATGATTTGTGTCATTTTATACTTTTTTGGGGTGTATATGTTGTTATATGCAGTATATATGTAAAAATCTAAAACTTCAAACAATTGAACCACAAATTTGGAAAATCAAAAGGCAAGTGCCCCAATGCCCAGGGCAGGCACCCTAATGCTCTTGGCTAGTTCCCCAACAGCTAATGCAATCTATGCCCCAACAAAGAATTCAGAGAAAGTGACACTTCAAGCTCAATGTCAGCTCCACATCACCACTAAGGATATCATTCCAACAATAGAAGCTTTAATTCGATGAATCATGAACACAAATGTAGCATCGTAAATCAGTGNATTGTGTATATATCTTGTATTAATTTTATTTTAATGATGGTATAAAATAAAATATTGATGTTAGTGAAATGTAATTTGCTTTATGTGATATTTTCCATGATTTGTGTCATTTTATACTTTTTTGGGGTGTATATGGTGTTATATGCAGTATATATGTAAAAATCTAAGACTTCAAACAATTGAACCATAAATTTGGAAAATCAAAAGGCAAGTGCCCCAATGCCCAAGGCAAGCACCCTAATGCTCTTGGCTAGTTCCCCAACAGCCAATGCAATCTATGCCCCAACAAAGAATTCAGAGAAGGTGACACTTCAAGCTCAATGTCAGCTCCACATCACCACTAAGGATAGCATTCCAACAATAGAAGCTTTAATTCGATGAATCATGACCACAAATGTAGCACCGTAAATCAGTTTGTTGTGCAGACACCAGTGCCCTAGTACCACCTTGTCAGCAGCGTTGTGTCCCCCATTAACTTTGGATGGCTTGTTGGTATTTCTTATAGTTCTAATATGGAGAGAATATAAGAGTGTATTTCTTTCTATAAAGGAACTCTTAAGATAATCTATAGACGATCATGTATATTGAGAAAGAGAGATTAGGTGATGGCTTAGAGAGTGATTGGTATGTATTATACTGCAAGGAGAAAGAGTTCTATCATTATATTATGCAAGGAGGAGATTGATGAGGCAATCCATTATTGGGAAAGCTAAGTTTTTTCATCTCAATTCCTTCTTTCTACTTTGTACTTTGATTATACTTAGTGTGATTGAATTTAATGTAAATTGTTTTGTTATTTTGAACCATGTTGAGCACATAATTTTTATTTCTTCTTTGGACTAGGTTTCTTTAAAATCTTGGAGAATTCATGTTAAATTTTGAAATTTTAAATTATCAAGTTAATATTTTAACCTTCTAATCTTACTTTACATTCAAACTAGCATTTAAATTATTAAAACTAGTTGTAATCTAGAACCGTCGGAAGAAGACTAGAAATACAACTAGATTAACATAAATTAGAATAGAAATATTATCATTAGATTCTTGTAATATTTCTGAGGAATATGGATACCTGAGAATTCTTGTAGAGTTAAGAGTACTTAACAATAATATGGAATTCCAATGCATGCTATGTCTTGAAAAAGAGTAGGAAGTACTAAGTCCTTATTGTTAGTTACAATAGAAGAATCACTATAAGTATCCTAGATTTTATTGAATTATTTCAAGGAAAATTTTTAACCAATAGAAAAACACTTTCACTTTCTTTAATTGATTTTTTGGTGACATAAATTCTTAAAACTAAAAAGTCCTAAATATTTTGAATTAGACTTGGTATTAGAAAACTGGTACTAAAATTTGTTTGAAAATTAATAAAGTTTCTCATGAGATTGATAACTTGGACTCGTAATTCATATACTACTTGATCAACATGTTATTACTGTGTTTCATTCACCACAACATATACCATGTTTTTGCAACGTTACCAGAGAACGACATTAATTTTTTTTTAAAAAAAATTAGGGGAATACCTGTTAAGAATTTAACGTTCATTTTTGTAAACTATAGTGACTTCGCCTTTGTTTTGTATTTTATTTTGTATTTATGTTTTTATTTATAATTATAAAAATCCAAAAATTTTGTGAATAGAGTTTAATTATTTCATCATGTTATTTGCTTAATTGTGACTGTTATTATTTATGTTTTGTAAATTATTGTGATTTGTTAGTTTAGGAACACTAATTAGACCTAGGTTTAATGCGTAGGACTGGATTTTTTGCACTAGTATTGTTTAACCATGAATATAAAAAATGACTAAAAAACTTAGAAAACCTACAAAACTGAAAAATGCATTAAGAGCAATGACACATACCAAGGAGAAAATGACCGACCAAAAACACTAAGAGAATATGTCAATCCTTGGATATATGAGATTCACTAGAGTATTCATAACCTTATTAAATAAGCCAATACTTTTGAATTGAAACCTTTAATAATTCAATTTTTCCTAAAAAATCAATTTCAAGTTTCACCAACTGAAGACCCAAATCTACACTTAGTCAATTTCTTAGAATTATGTACAACCTTTAGGTATAATTTTGTCTCAAATGACATTGTGAAACTTAGGTTATTGCCATTCTAACTTAGAGATAAGGCTAAGGTGTGTCTTAACTTGTTAACACTAGGATCCATAATCACTTTGAATGACTTGGAAAACCATTTGAGGAGGCTTGTAATGGTGTCTCAACTGAAATTTGGGGGATCGTTCATGTTAAAAAAATTTTAGGAGGCTTATACATTGATAGAGGAGATGATTACAAATAAATTTCAATGACCTTCTGAGAGAGTAACCTTAGGAGAGTAGTCAACATCGATGAATAAGAAGTGTTATCCCTTTGATTGTACAGGTAGTTGCCATATCCAAGAAGCTAGATAACTTAAGCTTGAATTTTGCATCAATATCACAAGTAATCAAAGAAAATACTTATAAACAGTAGTTGATCCTAGTGTTACTTTTGTGGAGTCATTAAATGCAATAAATCGTATACTTAACAGCCCCTACTCAAACACATACAATCTTAGTTGGAGTTACGCAAATTTTAACTATAATGATAACCAAAATGTTGGAAACTTGTAAAGGGGTAGTAACCTGTTAACCTCATTTTTTAAAAAAAATTAATTCTATTCTATCCTTTATCTCTATAACCTGGGACATAGCCTTAGTGTTTACTTATTGGCTTTTTTAAAAGCACTAGTGATGGAACTAATACTAAGTTAAAAATTTCGAACTAAATCTCCACTCCCTATAGTTTCATACACTTGCATTCAAATTTTTAACTTTTTTTTAGTTGATTAAAGTGAAGTTATTGAAGTTTAAGTTGAGTTCCTATAGACTTCAAAATACCGTAAGCTATTCTTTGACCCTAGAGACTTAGATCTTCTATTTGGTCTCTCTCACTCGGCCCTTTGCACATATAATTTTGAACTTCTTGGATGACTCTTTCTTTGGTTCGTAAAGAGCACATTGGGTATGAAACTCATCTTGAACTAAGATAGGGTTTATCTTTTAATAAAATAAAAGATAAATTAAATCAAAATCAATAAATCAAAATTGACATCTCAAAATCAAATTCAACAAAATTGTGAACCTCAAATCAAAATTAAATTTAATCACAAATTAAAATCAAAACAATCAAAATTGAAATCAAAGCTAAAAGTCAAAATTCACCCAAGACTAAATTAACCAAAATCAAAGTTAACTAAACCAGGCTCACAAAAAATTTAAGATTGAAATAAAAGTAAAATTACAAAATAGAAATCAAATCAAAATCAAGTTTATTAAAATTAAAATAACTAATTAAATCATCAAGTGAAATCAAAATCAAAGAAAATAAAATTTAAATAAAATCATGAAGTCAACCTAAAATTTAAAATTAGAATCAAATATAATCAAATTTATTAAAATCATAAAATCTAAAAATTAATCAAAATTAAACTAAAATATAAAAAAATTCATCAAAGTAAAAATAATCAAAATTAAATCAAATCAAAAATCCAAAATTCAAAAAAAAATTGTGAGAATTAAATTAACTAAAGCCAAAATTAAAATCAAACAAAGTTATAAAAATTTCGATCAAAATCCAAAATGACAAATCTAAACTTAAATTAATAAGATTAAAAACAAATTAAAAATAAAATAATAAACCATTAAATAACCTAATTCATAAATTCTAAATCCACCAAACTTTAAATTCAAACCCAAAACAAACCAAACCCAAACTCAAGCCCACCTAATGACAAGCCAAGTCAAACCACCATGCCAGACCATCATGCGAAGCAACCAAACCAAATCCAAAGGTCCATGCAAGCCAAAGCTAAGCCAAAACCAACCTCAAGGCAAGTACACCTTGGGCCATTTCAAGCTACCTCATAATTAAACTAAATCTCATTGTAAGTCAAATCCAAATAAAGCCACACGAATAATCAAACCTTAAAACTATTCTCACACCCATATTTGGCCATGACAAACCAACCTCATCCATGAAAATGAAGTCCACATCAAATTCTAACTAAGTCCACCTTAAATCCAAGAAGGAAATAAAAAAAACCAAAAAAATTTGGCCCTATTTCGCCCTTTCTCAGCCGAAAATAAAAATATAAAAGCACCCATCTCCTATTAACAAGTCCCATTCCTCCCAATCGAGCCCTCTCCTTTTGATGTTCTTAAGGGGTTATTTGGCAATAGATTTATCATGGAATTTAAGTGGAATGTAGGCTAAATTTTGCTAGATGGAAGCCGATGATTCGATAAATCTAGATTTTGGATATTTCGGCCTTAATTTTGAGATTTACTATGAACGCAACTGAGAATCATGCGATAGTTAAATCTTGCCCAACACTTTCATCAAATTTATACGATTTACTAAATTTGTTGCCAAAAAATTTTCTAGATAGGATTTAATAAATCCAAATTTATCAGATTTATTAAATCCTAATAACATAAATCTAATCCCTTGCAAGGCAACCCCTATGGGATTCCACATCCCCTCTCCCATTTGCAAGCTCCTTCCTCTTAGATTTGCTCGAACCACAAGGCCTCCTCCTCATCCTCGTTTGCAGGAATTCTTCTCTTCTTCCATTTCACCAAGGGATAACCAAGGAGGTGGATCCTGAGAAAGCCAAATATGAGTAAGCCAAGAACACTTCGCTGCCTTCACCACATCTCTAGATCGAATACATAGGCATGTGCCTCCATTTCTTCGATTCTTCATCTCTCTCATTCTCGACTTGTACATCTTTGCATGGCAAGGAAAACAACACATTTTAATTTTGCATGCAGTAGACTCCTCGCATCTTCCTTTCATCCTCTTATTTCGCTTCATGGTTTGAGGTTCCAAGATTTATTTGATTTACAACTTGTGTTTCTCTTTGTCTAGTGTTGATAAGTCTCAGAGCTTTTTTTTTTGTTTGTTTGATTGGTGTTTGTGTTGAGGTTTAAAATGTGGTGATGTCTTGCATAAATACTGTTAATAATTTGCAACAAAAAAAAAAAATATTCCTCCATACTTTGTTTAAAACCTGCTTAAGTTTGAACACTAAACAATCACCAAAATAGCTCTAAATACCGCATAAATCATGGTTATCTGGAGTAGGTAACAATTAAAAGATTCAGCATTTGGAATATTAAAATCCATGCCAATGATTCTTATGTGTTTATATATGTGATACTAGGTTTTAGGAGGTTTACATACATGATCTTCAATATATTTACACGCGCAACACATGAAATCTGAAATATGTGAGTATATTAATTCTTAAATTCCAATGTATTTACACTCATAACACATATGCTACAATGCATAAGTGCAGTTTTTCTTAATCATGATATATTTACATATGTTATACTTAATTTCCAAATGAATTTTTGTTGTTTTTGTTAATCCTCAACGTATTTACATGTCTAGTAAATAAATCCTAAATGAAAGTTTGATTAGTTTCAGATTTTCAGTTTATATACATATATACCACTGGGAAAATTATTCCATACGGACGGACACCGCATGCAAGATGCATACGGTGTCCGATCATGACCGTACATCAGATGATCTACGGTCAGGGTATATTTCGGTAGGCCTCATCTAAATTTTTTTTTTTATTTAAAAAAAACTTAAATATATCCTGACCGTAGATCACCGTGATCTACGGTCAGGATTGGACACCGCATGCAAATATGTATGCGGTGTCCGTACGCAATAATTTCCCATACCACTGAGGATGAATATACATGTATATTTTGGTTTCTTTGTCCTAAAGCAATTGTTTATATGTGCAGATTTTGGCTTCGTTGTTTTTAAACAAATATATACATGTATATTTTTGTTTCTTTGTCCTAAAGAAAATGTATACATGTGCAGATGTTGGCTTCTTCTTCTTTAAAACAAATGTATACATGTTTATTTTGGTTTTCTTATCCTAAATCAAATGTATACATGTGTACTTTGGTTTTTTTGTCTTTAAAGCAGATGTATACATGTATATTTTGGTCTTTGTCTAAAAGCAAACGTATACTTGTGCAGATTTTGGCTTCTTAGTCTTTAAAACAAATGTATACATGTATATTTTGGTTTCATCATCCAAAGGCAAATGTACACATGGGCAGATTTTGGCTTCTTAGTTTTTAAACAAATGTACTCATGTATATTTTGGTTGCTTCATCTTAAAGCAAAGTTATACATGTGCAGATTTTGGCTTCTCTGCCTTCAAAATAATGTATAAATTTGTATACCGGCGGGTTTGGTTTCTTTAACCTTAAGACAAATTTATATATGTACAGAATTTTTAGATTTTCTTAGATACGATCATAAAGACATCTAAATATAAGTGTGTGAGTAGCATTTTCTGATTTTCCCATTTATCTACTTATATAACACTTAGGGTTCGTTTGGGAGGGCGTCCGGAGAGCCCGGAGCGCGGTGCAGAGAGCGGCCACGAAGTTTGGTGCTCCCGCTTCATATTTTTTTGCTTAAACGCCGGCCGTGAGTTAAGCCCTGCATCCCGCGTTCGCGGTTGCCTTTTTATGAATCAAGCCCTAACAGAGCTTTGATCGTTTGCTTATTGAAATATTGTGTTCGATCCCGACTCTCTTCGCAATGCCTAACAAAGCTTTTTTTTTGGTGATTTGATTTAATTTCATATTGTTTTTTTATTTTAGATTAGGGATTTTCAAATCAATTTTGAATGGGACAAAGAAGGGCTGCAGCATTTTTTTTTTCACAGAGAGATAGACGGATTAGAAATTTTTCATATTGGGAAACATTTAGGTTTTAAATTTTTGGATGGTATATTCTGTAGATGATTGAGATGTGATTTGAGATGTGGAATGAAGATTGGGATTCCTTGTCTATAAAGTTGATAAGGGACAAGGGCAAGGTAGAATGGAACATTCTCAAAAGGGGATAAGAAAGGAGATGTGCAGCTGTGTTTTCTTACTGATAATTCTNTCAAATTTCATATTTTATAAATTTTCATTCTAGTTACATATCTAATACTTGAATTTAACAATAAAGTTTAATACTTTTCTATGTATATGGAAATATAATACTGATTTCATAAAAAAAGGTGTTTCTGATCTTCAAAACCTTAAGCGCGTACATAAAACTNTATATATATATATATATATGTGTGTGTGTGTGTGTGTGTGTGTGTGTGTGTACGCGTGCGCGCTTTAAGATTTTCTGAGTTTTCATTGTATCTAAATGTAAAACGCTTGAACTCATATTTCAAATTTCATATTTTGTAAATTTTCATTCTATTTACATATCTAATACTTGAATTTAACAATAAAGTTTAATACTTTTCTATGTATATGGAAATATAATACTGATTTCATAAAAAAAGGGGTTTCTGATCTTCAAAACCTTAAGCGCATACATAAACTTCAAACATAAAACTTTCAAATTTTCAATAGCTGATACTCTTTATTATTTGCATATAAAATACATAAATTTTGGAATATATATACATATATATATATATATAAGATTATACAATTATTAGGTATTTACATCTATATCATTTAAATTTTGATGTTTGAGTCCTTGTATATGTGCATATCTAATATCTAAACTCTTATTTTTGAATGCATGCCATGTTATTAAATAAAAAAGTGCATTGTCACTAACAAAATTTTTTAACTATCTATTCTTCTATATGATATAATGTTAAATGGTATGAATGCAAATCTTAAAAATTAGACATTACATATGTGAAAACTTAGAATTGGGTGGGATACATGTGATGAATCTTTATATTGTTTTACAATATAAACCTACACAAAGCAACCATATTCCCTACCAAACATCTTTCCCAAAGCTCATCTAAAATCAACTAAAACGATTAGAAAATAAAGTTTCAATGTCTTGGATCTCTTCTACTTATATAGACCCTTCCTAATTAGGTCATATTAAGAACTTAGAACTCATCAAAGCTGATTTGGAATTACTAATGAAAGGTTAAACAATAATCAACTAATAAAATTCAAGTGATTAGAAGTGAATTTGGGCACATTTGGGTTTTTTTCAAAAATTACAAATATACCCTTTCATTATTAAACTCAACAAATGAAATCATTTAAAATGAAACTTTCAACCCAATGATTCAAATCACTTGTCAACAAAGAACAAAATGTAACAAGTAACTTTCTCTTTGAATTGAAGTGGANATCAACTAATAAAATTCAAGTGATTAGAAGTGAATTTGGGCACATTTGGGTTTTTTTCAAAAATTACAAATACACCCTTTCATTATTAAACTCAACAAATGAAATCATTTAAAATGAAACTTTCAACCCACTGATTCAAATCACTTGTCAACAAAGAACAAAATGTAATAAGTAACTTTCTCTTTGAATTGAAGTGGCTTAAGTAAAACATAATAATTATATAAATATACTTTTATGAACCTAAAATCCTCATAACTTCTTGAAGATTACTCCAAATTGAATGAAATCTTCACAAATAAATCAAATGAACAATGAAAAATTTAAGAATTTAAAAATATCTGTCATTAAATAATCTTAAATAATAAGTTTGTTATCTCAATAGATATAGGCAATAATTCAAAAGAATTTAAAATGAACTTAGAAACACTTGAAAATTTTAAAGGTTGTTTAAAATTTGATTCCAAGCATCTCTTATAAAATGTTAAGGTCTTGAGGTCATTTGAACTTGATAGGGATTTTAAATTAAAAGACAATCCTATTAAAATCATATAAAAATCAAAAGGCAATCCCATTAAATANCTTGAAGATTACTCCAAATTGAATGAAATCTTCACAAATAAATCAAATGAACAATGAAAAATTTAAGAATTTGAAAATATCTCTCATTAAATAATCTTAAATAATAAGTTTTGTTCACTCAATAGATAAATGCAATAATTCAAAAGAATTTAAAATGAACTTAGAAACACTTGAAAATTTTAAAGGTTGTTTAAAATTTGATTCCAAGCATCTCTTATAAAATGTTAAGGTCTTGAGGTCATTTGAACTTGATAAAGATTTTAAATTAAAAGACAATCATATTAAAATCATATAAAAATCAAAAGGCAATCCCATTAAAATCAAATAAAAATCAAATGGCAATTCTATTGAAAATTAAATATAAATTAGAGGACAATCTTATTAAAAGAATCAAATAAAAATAGAATAAAATAAAAATCGGCAATACTCATAAAATCAGAAAGAAATTAAAACATAAAGTGAACCCCTAATGAATAAACAAATAGAACATACAACTTTAACTAAAATCCACCTGAATTTATAAAGATTTCTTTGGCGACATAACCCGTGGTTGCTAATAAGAATCTTTGAGTTGAATTTGACTTTTTTTTTAACTAAGAAAATTAGGTACCACTATGGCCCAGAATGATGGAACCATGAGATCTTGAATGGGTTTTATCATCAGTTTTCTTATGTGATCATTACCTTTTAGGCATCATAAGACTATAACCCTAGTCTTATGATTACGTCAAGTGAGGTCATTATGTCATGCTTTGTGCTTTGTGCCTGTTTGATCAATAGACATTTGCTTAGGACAAGTAAATTAGCTTAATTTTATTTTGCGAATTACATCTCTCTGACATTCTAGCCTAGATTGTTGTAGTCTCCTTTACATATTTCTAGGCCACCATAGTAAGCTTAGTTTATGATAATTTTATTTTGCGAAGTTGTTGTAGTAAACCTAGGTTGTCATAGTCAGTGTAGGTTTTCTTTTTTGCAGACCCTTTTCTATTTTTAGAGTTAGGGTATTTGTCATACTTGGTCGACTATTGAAATCCAAACCATCCAAGGAAAAAAAAAATGAAGGATGAACCTCAACTAAACCAACAATTATGTTCAGTTGAAATTTTTGACTGATGACTCTAAAATAGGTTTAAGGTTGGTAACCTCTTTGTTATCTTTGTTGTTTTATTGTTTGTGTTAAATAAGTCTAACTAATTAAAAGTCGGTGTTTGTTTGTTTGTTTATTTTTTTTTTGTCTGGATTATTGATAGGTTCATTAAGATCTAAATTTTAACATAAATTTTAAAAATAATGAAAACTTAAATAAATTATTGCAGTCACAACATGCAATTAGAATAACAAAATTGACATTAAATAAAATTGAGTAGAAACACATTTGCAAATTATAAATAATAACAAAAATATCATTTTAGACATATTCATTTACTATTTCATCTACTCCTTATTTTCAGGTCTTCACTCATTACATAGAAAGAGGTGAATGTTTATTTGAGGATCTCTGCCTTATATAGTGAGTGTGCCTTTATATATCATTTAAATTTATGAAAAAAGCTTCTAAACATTCATCATCAAGGACTTGCATACATATACACTCTATTGGCTCAACAATAAAAATAAAAAAAATAATAAAACATTTGAGTGTGGTGAGAGTTAAAACTTTAAATTTTAATTTGTAAAACATGTTCACATTAGCCTTAGAACATATTACATACCATTCATACTTAGGCAACTCAATTTTATAATAATGATGTAAGACCTACATTTCTTAATAAATAACAACTTACTCTATCCTGCATTCATTGTGACTGGCCATGTATAGCATTAATGGGGTTAAGTGGTTTAGATGGAATCTTTTTCAGGTAGGGCTATATATCCATTGCATTTTGTTTGTTAGTTTTTCTTTTCCTTTATATTAGATTCCCGATGTTTCACTTCTTTTAGTGAAATTCATCTTTAGTCTTAGAATTCTGAGGTTGTTCGTTTAGTTCTGATTTAATTCCCACATCCTTGGCTTCGATCTAAGTCCTAAATTTCTAATAAAATGTCAAGTGAAATATCAAATAAATTCCTTTGGGTCACTAAAGGCGCACAATAGAATAGTTGAGATATCAATGACTTTTCCCAGTATCTTCAACATCTTCTACTCTTCTTCCTTTGTGTTCCATAAATGAAATATTTTGCTTTTGAATCTTTCCCTTTTGATTCCTAATAACCAATTATGAAAATTAAACTAAAAAAATTCTTGGAAAAAAAAAACATGACAAGAATTGAAAGTTTTCTTATGACACTTTTGTTGCTTAAGATGCAATTAACTATATGTGCTTGCCCTTATAAGAAATTTGAATCCCATTTAAATCTAAGCCTATCTAGTCTTCAGAATAGATTGGGGAAAGATTTTTTGGTTTTAATCGTAGACCTTGAAAATCTTCAAAGTAATTAAACTCATTATAAAGTGGTATTTCTATCTCTCGAGATAGTATATTACTTGCTTGATTATATAAATAATTAAATCTTCAATTTTCTATGATTTTCAAACAACCCAATCGAAAATAAAACTGATAGATTTTTATAATGACTCCACCGAGACAACTTCTGTTTCTATCTCTGTTTGATGGTTTTATCTTCATACATTGGTAGTGTGTCTGGGTCTCGTACATGCCAAATTTCTCTTTTTACAATAATATATCTGGCAAGTATAACCAACATTTCTTTTGAATACAGTTTTGTTCGTTAAAATACACTTAAATGAATGAGGTCTATAATATTTAAATTCGGAATAATGGAACCCCAAATAAAATAAAACCTTGAACAAACAAAATGAAAATAAAGAAAAATTAAATTTAAAATAATGGAACCCCCAACTCCTCATTCACTTCTAAGACCATAAACACGCCTATGTCGAGCCGATCTAAGGGTGACTTGATATAAGATAAAAAATATTTTAAATGGATTGAAATCAGCTTATGGCTCGATTCAACTTAATTTTTATCCAATCTGGATAGAAATCGAAAGATTTATGAGCCCCTTGAATTGTAAATGAGTCGTTGGCATTAATCTTTTATGTCACTGACTTAGAATGTCAACTTGGGCACTACAAAATCTTGCTTGATGCATGTATTGATTCTCATAGTCCCAAACATCCATCAAGACCTCCTGATACATGTTTTGAGCACGAAATTAGGATTGGTGTTGATTCAGCCCTACTAGGGAGAGCTAGTCCTTGGGTGGCATCAGTATCAATACAACACACATTTGTTGATCATTGTGATATTTAGAGGTCATTCCCCATCCATTCAAAGTTTTATGTGGCCAAAGGAAGTCATAAAAATTGCTCACACACATTTTAGAAGAAATTAGAATTTGAGCTGTTACACCCACGCGGTGGTTTGAAACACCTATCGACATTAAAACACCTTGATTAAAATTCTATAAAATATTCTTTTTTGAAGTTATGAGATAATA
Organism: Phalaenopsis hybrid cultivar; assembly: GCA_002079205.1. Taxonomy (NCBI): domain Eukaryota; kingdom Viridiplantae; phylum Streptophyta; class Magnoliopsida; order Asparagales; family Orchidaceae; genus Phalaenopsis; species Phalaenopsis hybrid cultivar. The sequence goes on along the minus strand of JXCR01124073.1, from coordinate 112,751 downwards.
TTTTTAATGGTACAGTCTCCTATAGCTTATGACTGACAAACCCTTCGTTAGAAACTATCCGTAAAAATCTGGGTTTTCGTGCCAGACTAGGGCCTAGACGCTGGTCCGTGGGCACATAAGCGCTAGGCTCCGATGCTAAAGCACCAGTCTGGGTGCATAGGCACCCAAACCCCCCTGTCTCTAAAATTGATAGCCTAGAAAGTAGGCACCGGTCCCGAGTGCCTAGGGGCTAGACCACGGTGCCTAGGTGCTAAATTCGGAGGTAGCTTCGCTACACATCCATAAATCAAAGCCTAAATCCTATGTGAGGACGTTAGGATGAATTTGATTTACTATCAAAATTATGTGCTTTCATTTGTTTGTGGGTCTTTCACGGCATTTCGAACATGTCACATCGAGTGTATGATTTTGCTGGTTTGATCGACCATGAAGGTCTGACAAACCGTTCAAATAATGTTCGATCGACCATGAAGGTCCGATAAATCATCCACTTCAATTTCATCAGCCGGCCTAACTCAATCAACTGATCAAATTAGGTTTGATCAGCCAAAATGCTTTGATCAACCATCCACTTTGGTTCGATTGACTGCCCCGACTCGATCAACCGATCAAATTTAGTTTAATTGGCCATGAAGCTCCAATCAACCGTTCAATTAGGTTCATTGGTCATGAAGGTTCAATCAAGTGTCCACTTATGTTCGATCGGCCGCCTTGGCTCAATCAACCAATCAAATTTTGTTCAATTGACCATGAAGGCCCGATCAACCATCCAGTTAGGTTCAATCGACCATGAAGGTCCAATCAGCTATCCGCTTCAGTTCAATGGCCAGCTCCGCCTCAATTGTCTGATCCAATTAGGTTTGATCAACCTCGAAGGTCTGATCAACCATCTAATTAGGTTTTATCGGTCATGAAGGTTTGATCAACCATCCACTTTTCTTTAATCGACCACCTTAGCTCAATTGACTGATTAAAATGGTTTAATCGGCCACCAAGGTCCAATCAACCGTTCAATCGTCCATTTTAGTTTGATCGGCCTCCCCAGCTTGATCAACCGATCAAATTTGTTCAATCGGCCTTCAAGGCTCTATTAACTTATCACTTTAGCTTAGCCAGCCACTCCAGTCTGACCTACCCCTCTCGGTCATAACACCTAGTCAACCGTTTTGGTCAACCTAAAGGGTTAATTGGCCAACCTCATTTGCATGACATATCTCTTGCATGTATGTTTTATATTGCCTGCATGTCTTATATGACACTTGATATGCACTTGCCTTCAGTTCGATCAGTCACCAAGGTTGACCACATAACCAATCAAATTTGGTTGAATCGACCACCAAGTCAGATCAGAAATCAACACCTTGGTTCGATCGACCACCAAGGCTGATCACAAAATTACCCTTTAGTTTGATCGTCCACCAAGATCTTTCCATAAAACTAATTACTTTGGTTTTATCGGCCACCAAGTCCTATCACAAAACCACACCAAAGTTTGATCGACCACCAAGGACGATCACAAACCAATCACTATATTTGATAAACCAACAAGGCCGATCACAAGGTCGATCACAAAACCAATTACTTCGGTTCAATCATCTACCAAAGGCCAATCACAAAACTACATTTCAGATCGACTAGCCACCAAGGCTTAATCATAAAACCAAAAAATTTTGTTTAATCAGACACCAAGATTCAATCAGCCAATCACTTTGGATTGATCGGTCACCAAGGTCCGATAAACCAATCAATTGCATGTTGCATTGTTTGCAATTGTCTTTGCACTACTTGCTTGTTCCTTGCTAATTTCTTGAGCTCATGCTTTCTAGTGCATAAAAAAAAAAAATGAATTTTTGAATGTTATGTGACACGTTAAAGACTATTGCATGAAAATTCAAGTTTTTTTCCTTTAGCATATGTTTGCATGCGGTGTCACTTTGAGAACCAACACTTGGGGTGTTACTACATACATATGCCACCATATGGGTGTGGCTTAATACATGCAAATTCTTAGAAGAGTGGTGACTAGCAATGCTAGCCCGTTGGTGTGTGAATCTTTTAAATGGAAAGCACACCACTTCATCTCTTATGGCATCACACTTCAATGTTATAAGGCATTCACATTGTGTGCTTAATCTTGGTCACACTCTAAAGCCACTGTACCTGTTGAGTGCATAATGTGTGCACATTTGATTATGTGACGTTACATGATTGCAAGATCAACACTTTGTGTGTCATGATAACAAATTAGACTCATTAGATGACTGACTCTGTGTTGACTATGATGCTTTAACAAGCAATTTTCACCAAGCAAATCTCGGTGAGCAATGCGACTTATTGTATCGGAATCAACACAAATATGATTGTGCTAGGTTTTAAGAAATTTAACATATGTCACCTTGTATGTTGCAGGTTTGCATTTAATAGCCTATTATATTTTAAAAATTATATAATTAGCGAAACCTACATATGTGAGGCCAAATCTTTTAAATCCCTTTTGATGACATACATTAGATTACTTGGATCCTTAGGACGGGGGTACGGCTACATCTGCACTTAGATGCTATGGTTAGGATAATTTTGTTAGATGGTATGCTAGGTTAGGGCTATAATACTAAGTAGTCTTTTTTGGTGTCCTGACTATTTTGCTCTGTTGGTTTGGTTGCCTTAGGCAAGCATCATTTTGTGTTTACTGGGTGTGGACTTGCGCACTAGTATATTAGAGGTTGTTTTATGTATAGGGTGTCATGCCTAAAATAAATTAAAATGAAGGAGCAAATGAAGATTTAAATAGTAACACTTTTTGTAAGTACTGTGAATGTTTCCCTTCCGTGATGCATGACACATGTATGTTGCATGATATAACCAATGTTAACTGTTCTGCAGATTGAGTCTTTTGTTTTATTTTATCATGTATTTGATAGAATCCCTAGGATTGACTATGTATAAAAAATAAGGTACGAGCATGGTTTTCAAGGCACACAATGCATCGAACCAAGTGATAAAGACTAGGAAGATAAAGCTTGTGTCTCATACGTTTATTCCAAACTAATATTTATGTATAGAATTAGGACCAAACATGTATATGTTGCCAACTAACAACACCATCTTGCCATATATTTTTTTTGACTTTCTTTACTTATTGCAATGTGCTTACCATTTTCTCTTTCTTGCTTTCTTGGGATATGTTGCCAACTAACAAAGCCCGGTCGCTTTTCCTGCTTTCTTGGGATATGTTGCCAACTAACAACACCGACTTGTCATATATTTTGTTTGACTTGCTTTACTTATTACAGTGTGCTTGTCATTTTCTCTTTCTTCGCTTTTGGTTTGTTTGGGCTTTTACGAAAATATAACTTAGGCTCATTAAGTACCCTAAAAAATAATTTTTTTACAAAAAAAATCCTAATAAGAAAAGATTCAAGATAAATCAAAATTTAGGATTATAATCTTTCAACTTTTTAAATTTTGAACTTACTTTCCTGCATGTCCTTCAGGCTGGGTTTAAAATGGGTTACATGCATGACTATTACCCAAGTCATCATTAATAGGGCCTCAACATTTAAATGTAATTGCAAATAACTGCATGTTGTTGAATGTTCTGAGAAGCCCCCGTGCTCCTTCGATCGATTAAGTCAAACATAAATTTCTGCATAGGAGGTTGTCTAGAAAGACTAGGGTGTTAGAGGCTCCCCCGACCCAGATGACAAATAAGTCCTTTATAGGGCGGTTCCAGTTATATAGCTAGACCCATCTCCTTTTCTTCTTTCCAGAGGCATCTTCGTCATCAAATTGATGTGTATAAGTCCTTTCTTTGCCTATTCCACCCCATTAGATAGTGATATGAATTTAGAGGTCTCTTTTCTTAGGCCTTAAAGTACTAGGATTCTCTTGGACAATGTAATTCATGGATTGTTGATAAGAGGTTTCTTGTCTGGTTGGGTCGGCTACCTTCATGATAAGGTAAACTTAGGGTCTCCATAACTTGGATGACAGATCCATGGTATCCTGATTTGGCTAACCTTTACTTGCTTAGGGATTCCTCACCTTTCCTGTAGACACCTCTTTTGGGATCTATCGATCTTTTAAGAAAATTATTGATATTGTCTTGTGGGCCGTGCATGTCAAGACATCACCGCCCGTAATGGATATGATGATTCACCCTTAGTCTTATGGTATAATACATGCATCAAAAGCATCGGGATTCTCCCGCTTGAGATGATTTAAATCCTTTCGTTACCCAAATAATTGGACCATAAATTTTGTAAGCATAACTATTCTTATCAATGATAGACTTGGACATCCCCCAAGATGTAATTAACCAAAGGAATATGTTCCTTTAGGAGCTACTCTTGACCCAAGACAAGCACAAAAATTGGACTCGTTGATTGTGCGTTACTTCTATAGAGTTTTCTTTGCGGATATGTTTTCAAGACATTTTCGATCTTATCTCGTTTTGGACGTGCACTCTCTGGCTATCACGCAAAGGCTATCTTATTAAAGTTCTCCATGCGTTTTTTAAATTGTTGGTCTATTTTCATAATATTTTTTTTCTCTTTGGTTCATCTCTAATGAGAGATTTATTTGGAAAAAGAACTATACGACGGTGATAAGACAAACTGACAACTCCAAGATGCTCAATTAAAAAGAACAACAACATAAGCTGGCCCAAATTTTAAATGAGCCGACTCAAATACTATTTTCGGCTCGGGAGCCGGATCGATCCAGCTTAAAACACATGTTCAATCCGGCTCAAATACCTGATCTACCCGGCTCGAGCCAGCTCGAAATACATAATGAGCCATCTCAACAATTTCATTTGAACAGAATTTCTTTTTTAATATTAAAAACAAAATAAAATACACAAAAACCAGAAATGGAATATTTATTTTCATTGAAGAAGTTATCAAATTACAATTTAAAAATTTGAGATAATGAGAACTCAAATCTTGATGACATTCATAAAACAAATTTACAATTTATTTGATATTATTTGTTCACGAATAATGAGAACTCAAATCATAAATTACATATTACAAATTTACAATTTATAAATAAAAACATCACATATGAAAATTACATATAACTTGAACTATGGGTTACTCTTGAGTCTTGCTTCTTAAATCTTGATGACATTCATCCTCAATAATTACTTCAACTCTGGGAAAAAAAAAAAAAAAATCCTTGAAAGTTAAAAAATTTTATAAAGTGCTTTAATATTTTGTATGAAATAATAAAAATACAATATAATTAAATCATTTCAGGGGCAAACACATACCTATGTTCTCCATATTTGATTTCCACAAGGAGATTAACTAATTCCTGCATTTAAAAAACAAGGAAAAAATGTATGTACAAGTACTCATGTAAATGTTATGATCACCATATGGCCATTTTTCTCATAAAACAAATAAAACAGAATATATATATATATATATATAACAACCACATAATTCTATTATGAAAGTTTAATATGCATACCATATGGCCATTCCCTATTACCTTCCCTAAAATCAACTAAAACAATGAGAAAAACAGTAATACTAAAACATAATAGAAACAGACAAGCATGCAAATGGATAAACAAACAAGTCTGGTCTTTCTATTGCATTTTGTACTAGTATGCACTTGCTTTTGATTATAAACTTTTGCTAGATGATAAATTGCAGTTTCTAGATGATGACAGCACAAGCCAACTTGAACTGAACTTTCATTCTTCTCGAAAGCAAAAATTTTTTGGTGCAATGGTAAAAGACTTTCAAGTATTTTTGCAATGCTATGAATATTCAATTGAAGAATGATGGACTAATGTGAAGAAAGAATATGAGAATGATGTATCGTTTTATAATTGCTTGAACTGAACCATAGTATTTTTGCAATGCTATGGAATAAAGTTCAAGTTGGCAGTACAAGCCAACTTGAACTGAACTTTCATTCTTCTCGAAAGCAAAAATTGTTTGGTGCAATGGTAAAAGACTTCTAGTATTTTTGCAATGCTATGAATATTCACTAGAAAAATGATGGAATAATGTGAAGAAAGAATTTTTGAATGATGTATAATTTTATAATTGCTTTTTATTGTGTTATGTGTTATGGTTGTATTGTATTCCGTAGCATAATTCACAAGCGTTTGGTAAAGGAGTTTCTGTAGAAGAATGAGTACAGACAATCTGAAGTTCTAACACCAACATGAGGTGTTGCAGCGCTAATTGAGCTTAAGTTCCAAACTGCATCTTAGAAGAAATATCTCCAACCTCTGCTTGAGATTTTATGAAGAAGGAGTGACACAACCACTTCCAAACCAGAAGAAATATGTCAGAGCAAAGAAACCATATGAAGATATAAGAGCAGGCAATACAGAAGAATTATGGCATCTTCCACATCTTTGTTTGCCAAACATATGAATATCTAACTTGAAAACACTAAACCATATGAAGATCTTACTTGAAAACCAAATAGATATATATATATATATATTTATATATATATATATAAGATCTGACTTGGAAACACAAAAGCAACTACCACTTCTTAACTTCAATTTTTACGTATAACTTACCAGAAGTCTGACATGAATTGTTAGTCATTCTCCCCTAACTTATCAGGAGTCTGATCATGCCTAGTGCCTTTTTCCTCTCATCGGAGAATCCATACAACAGACCAATTGGTGCAGTCATACGATCGACGATGAGGCTCAACTTATCGAACGCTTGTTTAAACAATACATTCACAGAGCTACCAATGTAATTAAAATACTCCATACTTCATAATTGTTTTTTATAGTAGTTATTACAATAGCATCATTATATGGATTTCTCTTTCGTGGAAGATCCTCATCAGTAAAAAAAAAGATAGGTGGATGGTACTTGGGCTTTAGAGCAAAGGTGGTGACGTAATGCTCCCCTATTTGTTGTCTTTTTGGCTTACTTTCATAGGTGGCTCGCTTCCTCTGAAGATTGCCAACACGTACCCTACAATGTGAATGGCGTTAGTGCAAGCAGGTTTGTTGGTCGCTCCTCTCGCAGAAGCCTTGCCCTGCATATGGGTCGTTGCATCAGAGGCAGCAAATTCTTTCAACTTTCCTTCTTTGATTAGTTCTTCAGTCAGGCTTTGTTGATGTCTGCATTCATTCATTTCATGTATGTGGTCTCTGTGATACTTGCAATACTTCCTGTTATCCCGAAGGAATGTTTCGACCCTCATCGGCATTGCTTTCCTGAAGTAGTCTCTTTCTTGTTTAACGTCTACTATCTCTGTCATGGATACTTGCAGAGGAGTCTCGCAGGGACCTTAATGTTATACCATGGTTGTTGTTGTTGATATAAAGATCGGTGGTTTTGGGGTATAGTCAGCCGCCTCCGATCTTCTCGGTGCTGGGTGGAGTAGTTATCAGGGTGACCCTCATAGTGGGAGCGATTTGATGGTCGTGTGCTTTGTGTGGGTTGTCCTTTGGTATCTTTGGAGGTCTTTTCTGATGTCTTTGCTTGGCAGGCTCAAAAGCGTTCTCGTAGGCAATGATGTATATGTTAACTATCTCTAACAGCTCTGTCAAGCTCTATGGTTCTGCAAGTTTGAGATCGAAACAAAACCTCTATAACCTTACTCCTTGTGTTAGCGTGGTCTGAGTCATGTCGGGCTTCAAGTCCTTGACATCTATCTTCTCGCTCTATAAATAAGTGATAAACGATTGCAGACTCTCGTTTGCACCTTACTTCAGCTGCCATAAGGATCGAGTGTTGTTCTTGGGCCTCAGGGCACTAACGAACTGGGAAAAGAAATGCTTCCTGAACTCTACGAAATAGGTGATTACCTCAATGGGCAATCTGTCGAACCACCTTATAGCGATCGATCTTAGCTTCGTGATGAATAGCTTGCACTTGAAGGCATTTCAAATCTTCAACAGGCAGATAGACGATTCGAACGACGCGAGGTGGTCATTGAGATCCGATCTTCCTTTGTACACTTCCAGAACTGACATTTTGAACTTCTCAACTCCAGAGACTTGCAGAGTGAAAGCATTCTCATGTTATTTCTGTGCCTTGATCCCCATTGGTCGGTTCCTCTCCTCCATATGGGCGGATCCAAAGTTGTTCTGGTAGAGTCCGTTGTCAGGCTTTTTCTGTGTTGGATTCCCCTCCATCCATAATTGGTTGGTGATTCTTCTTGAGGGGGGTTAGGTGTTCATTGCCGTTTTGGCTCTCTAGTTGGAATTGAGAGGGCTACTACAGCAGTGGATCGCCCTATGGGCCTCTGCAAATTGTCTCAACATCTGGTCAGTGATTCGTGTTCTTAAGTCTTACCACACTTGTTGAACAACATCTTACACAAAGTCTCAGGCACATGCTACTACTCTTTTATTCCTCTGGCGAGACTCTCCTTGTTGTTTTTGTTGGGTTGCTACTCTTTTGTTCCTCTGGCTAGACTCTCCTTGTTGTTTTTGTTGGGTTCCCTTTCTTTTTTAAGACATGTTTTCAAGTTCACTATACCTTAAAGTATGTTGAATCCGAGAATGTTTGAAAAACACGCCCAAGGAATGGAATGTTCTATTAGAAAGCAATTAAGAGAGAGAGAGAGAGAGAGAGAGAGAGAGAGAGAGAGAG
>JXCR01124073.1:62577-104121 GCA_002079205.1 Phalaenopsis hybrid cultivar | reverse complement strand
AGAGAGAGAGAGAGAGAGAGAGAGAGAGAGAGAGAGAGAGAGAGAAAGTAATGGAGCGGTAGTAGACAAGAAAAATGCATCCTTTATTCATAATATGAAGCCCCATTTATAGGCCTAGGTCCTAATACTACAAAAGTACATAATGACCCTCTAATCATTAACCTTATAAGGGGGCTTTTTGGTAATTTACAAGGTTATTTGCAGATAATAAGGCCCGTGACCTATTCAATCGATGACGATTGCTGATCGTCTGCCAAGTCTTGGTTCGATCGATTCATGATCCGAAGGAGCGCCCCTTATCAATCGTTCTGAAGGCTGATGACTATTCTGAGGGGCTTTCTTTTGTCATATTCTGTTGATCGTTCGGGTAAGATATTTTTTCCATCGTTGCTCATCTAAAACAATCGTCTATTGCTTCAACCAATCGGTCGTACTTCCTTCTTAAGTCACCCATCTGCTTTGAGATTCATGCAAACACATATTTATTTATACAAAAATGAAAAGAGCTACCATGACACCTTCTAAAATATATAAATTAGCTCTTTGAATACACTCTTAAAAATATTTTAAATTCAGACAAATCTCTTAATCTTGCAAAATCTTAGACCGCTGACCATCATTTGAAGTTCTAATCGGTCATTCTTGATGTTCTCAGTTCCATTTTATGTTGCTTCCATCAGTTCATCCAACCCTCTTATTTTTAGAAGAACGTTTGATTTTTTTTATCACTAACATTTGTCGCTCTCTTTATGTTGTTAAGCTCCAGTTTCTTCCAAGAGCGGGATTATCTTAGCTACAACCAATACCTCATCAATCCCAACTCCCAAAATCCCATTTCAATCCATCCACTGTCTTTAACCATCTGGTTATCATCCTATCAGTCCTGCAATCATTCACATCGACACCTTCAAATTTAATTCATTAAAGTTCATCACAATTTATATTGTTTATTTTATAGTCACATTTTTCTCTAACTATTATGAAGTGCAATCTTGTATATTTTGTAGTTATAAAAAATGAAAATTATTTCAACTAGTTCAAATCATATATCTTCTAATTTTCATATAAGAAAATGCATGTCATATGTGTTGCATTTTTATCTTATAAAATACACATTCAGATATAAACTTATGTCTAGGGGTGTAAACGAACCGAACACGAACGAACAGAGCTTGTGTTCGTGTTTGGTTCGTTTGAAATTTAGTTTGTTTGAAATAAGCTCGTGTTTGAAATTATTCGTGAAGTCACTGTTCGTGTTCGTTTCTTAACGAACGAGTCGAACACGAGCTGTTCGCGAACAACAAGCCAGTTTGACATCCTTAATATTAATATATATAAATTAATTATATAACTTGTATTGTATAAATATATAATATATATATCAGTATATTACTAATATAGTATATTAATATACTATTATTATTATTTTACTATATATTATAATTTATAAAATTTAATTTTTTGAATATCATAAATTTTTTATATATAATTATTTTAAATTATTTTATATTTCGAACAATAACGATTCGAACACGAACGAACGCATCACTGTTCGTGTTTGGTTCATTTAACTAACCGAACGAAAAAAATTTGTTCATGTTCGTCTCGTCTACTTATTGAACAAATCAAACACAAACTCATTGACGAACCGAACACGAACTGTTCGCGAACAACGAGCTTTTTTGACAGCCCTACTTATGTCCATCTTAATATTCCAAAACGTAATAATCTCTTTATACAAATCATGATATAATTTTGTTTTTTTTAATTACACCCTAGTCTCTTGTCAGAGGAAACCACATGTGGGCACGTAAGCATTTTAGATTCCTCATGCATGCTCTCCTTTCTGAAAGCTAAGGGCATGCTTGGAGAAGTACAGCTAGAGGGGACGTGCAGCAGTGTTCTAAAATGGGGAGGCAGATGGCAATGGCTGATGGCAGCCATGGAAGCTTTCTCTGCCAACGAACTTTGCTGGGAGTTGCTCCCCAAGGAATGGACCGACCGTGCATGTCCATCAAGTTGACAAGGCCTAACAAGACAAAGAGAAAGGCCGTTCTATATTCTTACTTTATGAATAATGAGAATTGGATTTTATTATAAATAGGTAAGGCTGTAAGGATGGGAGGGGACAGCATGGCTTTTTTAAAATGATAGAGCCCGTTTTTAAAAAGTTATTTCAACCTATTATGGGTCAACTCAAGTTATATCTTGAAGGATTCTTCTTGCACTATTAAGAATTATTGATAGATCAACTCTTTTAAACATAGTTTTCAATATTTGTAGTATTAGGTTGTTTATAAAATTATTTTTGATCTTAACAACTCAGAGGCTGAAGATCCTCAGCAGAACTCTTAAGTTTTTTCTCTTTTATTGTAATGAACAATATTGATGTGTGCTAGAAAATTCATGACAGTAGAGTAATTTATTATCATCTTAGTGTTGTATGAGAATCTAGTACAAATTTAGATGAAAGAAAATAACCATTACGAACACTTGAAGTTTTTTACATGTAAAACTCTAAAACAGAAAATATTACGTGATTTTGCTCAGTTCAAATAATTCACTACGAGTTGGTGATTACATGTATAGTTCCTTGTTCCAAAGACAAGAAAAGATTACACAATTTCTCGAGTCATAGCAGCATTGGTGCACGGAGAAGCTTGTTGCCTCATGGTAGGGAGCAGTCGTGGTGGGGAGTAACTGTTAGAGCTTCAGTGCACCATCTTTGAGGGTGACTGGATGTTAAGGATGATGAGTTGTTTTGTAAGTTGCTTCATGAATCTGTGACATTGGTTGTTAGTTTGCACAATGCTTCTTTGTTAGGAGTGGGTAGCGGTCGATGGTTGTTGGCGGCTGCGGGAGTAGGAGGCCGATGTAGGTCAGTAGTGGCCAACAACAACTAACGAGCAGTAGTTGACAGTGTTTGACAACTGCTGAATTAGGAGGTGACAGATTGTCTATGTTAGATCTTGAACTTCAACTCCCTCTTCTCCTAGCTTTGGCCTTCCTCTTGCTCAAAATATAGTCCCGTTCTCAGGAGGGGGTATGACTATATATATTTATAGAGTCCAGGTTGTAAATACAAATGAAATCCACACTACTCAGATAAAATGATTTAGAGAGACCGTCATTATTAGACTTTGTTTGATAGACATTTGAGTTTCATAATGATCTTGGAATTGAGCGATCTTGTGCTCGTTGGGTTCATCTTGTCAAGGCGCTCTATTTGACTATAAATTTGCTAGATCCAGAATCCGTTTGAACTTCAAATTATGTCCAAAAATCTTCTAAAAGAAGTTTGATGGCTTGATTTGATTATGATAGGGCAAGTTTTGAAATCGTTTGGTCCGCCCCAATAAGCCGATCAATTTGACTTTAAAGTTTGCTTAAATTTAAGTTTTTGATGACTTTTAATTACAAATTGAGCATTTTATTACTGAAAAACATTCCACAAGATTTGTGTTTGATGATTTGTTGTTGGCGTATAAGCTACCCCCTATTTTGGAGCTAGAAAAGCTTCGTCGTTCAAGAATATCAAAATCTGGTACACTTTCTCTTTCTTTATTTCTTTTAGTTTGCTTAAATCTATATATTTATATATACTTGCAATTTGTAAATATAAATGATAAAACTCATGTTGTTGAGTTTTATGGGCGCTCCCTTTTTTATTCTCACTGTCATATGCAAGACTCCCCTCCTCTGCATATTATTGGCCCATTTTTTGTTGTGTTCAGGGTTCTGGCCATTGAATCGAGTCCAAAAAGAGTTTATGTGTGTCAATTAGGGTTGAATCGTGTTATTGTTCCCATGCCACATCAGCGATCAGTGGCATGCGAATTGAATGGCGGTGATGGAATGCAACATTCATGTTAAGGGCACCACTGGAATGTGCGTGGTAGTGCAGGTGTATCATAGATCACATGCCAACACCATTGGATATGGTGTGTTTGGGTGTAGATCATGTGTGCCAAGCTGCATATTTGATGGTGTAGGGTTCCATGAATTGTGTGCCCGCATTGTTGATTATGTGGATTGGTTCTGATCGAATGGTTCCGGCTGAATGATAGTATCCAAGTGTGTTTCCTTGAACTTTGGTCCCTTATTGGCCAATTTATGGTCCTTTTAAGCCAATAAATAAGCTAAGTAGAGAAGAAAAAATGTGGAGCCCCTTAGCTTGATAAAAGTAATCAACAAGATTTCACAAAAAAAGAAATTTGTCCCTAACTTGTCTAGCAAAATAAACAATATCTTTTGCCTTAATGTCACGATTTCCAAAAGAAGAAGAATGTTGTCCTTGACTTGCCTAACAAGATATCTGAGATTTTCTTTCATTTTACGGTTGTGCTGTTATGAAGAAGAAAGTCATCCTTGACCGACATAGCAGGCGATCAACACAACATTCTTTCACATCATGATTCTTCCATTATGTGAGCTGAAGGATGTATGAGTTGAAGGATCTCATTTTGTAATTCTTTCATTATGCATTTTTTATCCTCCAAAGAGATACCTAATGCACCATCGCCAATAGAACAACACTTTCAAGAATGAGAACCAATAGAGACTTGACATCCCTGACTCCGTGACTGCCCCATAAAATGGTTGGTGTTGGAGCGGGGTGCTCTGTTTCGAGTGTTTTGTATGGTGGCTATTTAGAAAGTTTTGCAACTTCTTGGGTGGTATAATTATCATTCCCATAGATGACACCAAACTGATGCAGACTAGATAATTTGTGGAGCTAGATTAATAAACTATCATCTTAGAATTATACAAGAATCTATTACTCACTCAAATGCAAGAAGATAACTAGTAGGGTCACTAGAATTTCTTATATGGAAAACCCGAAAGAGAAAAAATTCATGGGGCCTTACAAAGTTGAAATATTCCATTATTAATTGGTCATTACACAATTTCTCGAGTTATAATAATGGTGGATTAAGGAGTTTGTTGAACTGTAGTAGGGAGCAAACACAATAGAGAGTGATTGGTAGACATTTGATGAATCAAATTTGGGGGTGATACAACATTTGGGATGATGCACAGCTTAATAGATTGCCTTGTGACTCAACGACATTCATTTTTGCTTTGAACTGTGCTTTTTCATTAGTAGAGGACAGTGACCAATGGTGGTCAATGGCAACTGGCGAGCAATGGTCAACATACAACAACCGATGAGTGGTGGTTGACGGTGGTTGACGGTGGTCGAAGGCGGCGGCAGTGGAGGCCAATGATGCTCTGTGGTGGCTTAAGAGCGATAATCGATGGAGTTTGGAGGTTACAGGTGCAAAAGATTTTAGTATATTTGAATCCATTGGCCTGCAGGTTTTAGTAGGATTTAGTAGATTTGAAAGGAGGTAATCTTGTTGTTGTTTCCTACATCCTTTCTTCAATACGACATAAAGTTTTTACTAGATTCGTTCCACTCTAATTAATACTATGATTATTGCAAAGGTTTATTTGATTGATTCAAATAGTTGTTCCTATGCATAGCAAAATCTTCTTCAATTAGAAATTTGTTGAGATTAAAGCTTCATTTGAAGTAGTTTAGTGATTCAATAATGTTCTTTTGAAAGGCGTGTATAAGGGTGTGAATTTAAATTTTTCGGGATTCGTCCTCCCTCTGCAACATCTCCCATTTTTTAGTACTTGATATATGGCTATACATAAAATTCAACTTCTTTGCCTTCTACTATTGTCGACACTATTTTGGTTGAGGAGTTGCCCGTAAGAAGCTATCGATCACCGGAATCAAAATCGCGTCGCCCACTTCGGAAGGACATTTTAATTTACACACACACACACACACACACACACACACACACACACATATATATATATATATATATATATATTAGAAAATTATGAAATCAAATTAACCCCATATTTTTCATAGTTTAAATGGAAGAGCACAATACCTCAAATCCGGTATCTATCCCAAAGGATAAACACAAGACTTGAGGGTGAGACTCGATCAAATAAACTAAGAAATATATGACGTCCTTATGGTATGTGAAACTATTTTATTTGCAGACAATTTCTCATATTTAATATGAATAATTAAATAAAGTTTATATTAAGCTGGGTTCGGACGAGCTTCTTATAAGTGCAAGCCCCTATAGTTAATTACATCTTAGATAACCGAAGTAACCTAAGAAAACTCTCGAAAAAAATCAAAAAATATTATCTTCAAGGATTTCAAAAGGATAGGAATTTTCAACGAGATTGGACGAAGATGTGTGAAAAGGGAATGTTTCAAATTTGGAACATTTATTGTAGAGTTCAAAGGAGGAAAATCTAGGGGATGTCATAGATCGAGAGGAAAACCTCGGTGACTTCCCAGTCTATCATATGGTTTGATTTCGATTTTGAGGAGAAGTTATTTATATGTTTCGTTCTGTCAATTTTATAAATTTAGTTATTACATTTGTGTAAAACAATCACACAAATAGCCTGGAAGATGCGGGGAATTAGGTCGTGGCAGACGACAACCTTGGAATCCTAAGACGAGTTAAGGATTATATTGTACAACAGAGCTATACAAAGACATAAAGATGAGGTGAGGATTTATGTTGCATAAGCAGACAACCTCGAAGTTTTATGGTATGGTTGTTTTAGTTATAAGGAAGAAAATTAGTTTAGCAGGGGAAGACAAGTTTTGTTGTTGAAGATGGTTGTGCTGCCCACAATGCTAGCTCCAAGCTCATTGTCGTGACAAGTTTGAGTTTTTTAGGGTGTCAAGTTATGATGTCAAATTAGGTGGCCCTATGGTTGTAGTTCTTTAAATGTTATTGGGCATGTTAAAGTTGATTAGAGCGACACCGATTAGGATCCTAAGGTTCCCTCGTTCTAGCACCACTATTTTCTATTAGATTCACTTAGTCCAAATGAATTACTAAACTTAACTTAATGAGTTCCATAATTTCATTTAGACCGTAGGAAGCTTCGTTAGCAACCATAGGTTACTTCCTCCGGGGGATTCTCGATCATCAAATAGAGACGTCTTGATTTAGTTGTAGTTGTTGTTTTGGTGATATTTGTGATTAAATTTTGAGTTGTTTTATATTTTGAATGTTGTGGAGGTGATTTTTATCTTGGTTGATTTTAATTTTGGTTTTGGGTTTTGGTTTTGTGGTTATTCTAGCAGCTTTGGTTTTCATGCAGGGTGACATCATTGTTTATTCATGCAAGTTTTGTAAGAATAAAAGAGTACAGTATAAAAGTACAAGAAAGATGACATTGTAAACTATAAAGAGCGTACTTTGCGAGTCTTCTCTTTCCACCACCTGAAACTCAAAATGCGTATGAAAGCATTTTACATAAAGCAGAAAAGTAAGGTTTTGGTGATCTACTCAGCCCAATGTCATACCTTGGTGGGTCCCTATTGACTTGGTTAAGGATGATTTCGCCAGGCAAAACATATTAAGTTTAGTAAACCTCCGAGGTATCCAACAGATCTGGAGAAAGAAGCGGGTCCATGCTTCCCTCTCATTGCCTGGTGAAAAGTCTCGAGCTCATTTAAACTTATTATATTGCTTAATAACTCGTTATGTAAATACCTTTAATGCTCAGTGAACATTGATCTTTCAATTATCCCTAAGAGTAGGGTAATTATCATTTATAATTTAATTTGAGAATTATGTAGGTGAAGATCCCTTTAAAGAGGCAAGTTAATGTTGCTAAGACACTTAGCCAATTTTTTAATTTGGGCTTGTAGTGTTTTAAATGTGTTCAATTTTAATTATGCTTACTTTTCTAATCCTCATTTAATCAGATTTGATTTAGCTTAGATCACTACTAAGCCCTTAAGATTTTGTTAGATATCTTAGTTTTTTTTTCGAAAAGATTGATTTTTTTAGGTGATGATGATTCATTATCAAAATTTTTAAAAGTCAATTGAATCATTAAATAGGGGTATTAAATTGGTGAGTTATCAACACCCAAAATCATGTCCCTAAGTCTAGGATCATTTAGTTGGCTAGACTTGTAAATTTTAATAATTTAAGGAAATTACAAATTTATCATTTATTTAATAAAAGTGAGATCTCTTTCTACCATTAATCCCTTGTGTTTCAATCATCCAAATATGTTAATCAAGATCAAAGGTTGTCATTTCCCTTTCTTAAATTAAGCCTAAATGTTAATTAAGGCCAAAATTTCAAAATTATACTTTTGCCCCTAAGATTCTATCACTTCATAATTTGTCAAATTTAATTTAAATGACTTTAAAATTTTTATCCTACCTCACTCATGGGTCAATTAAGACATCAGAGGAGAGAATGTGATTTTTTAAAATTTAATTTAATTTAGATATTTAGTTTTATGCAAAAACAGGATTTTTCAAAGAAAAATCCATAACTTGACCAAGGAAAAGCTTAATTTCTTGAAATTTTTATTGGAGGTATACTTAGACCAGAAAACTATTGGGACCAAATTTCATGATTTATTGAGTTATATTTGAATTTCAAGAATTATTTTAAATTCTAGAGCATTTATTAACTATAAAATATTTTAAATGTGGAAAGTGAAGTTTTATATTTTTATTGAATATTTCTAAGGTCAAGGAAACTAGAGAAAAAATTTTCATATATTTTTTTTGGTTTTTATTTTAATTGTCAGAATTATTTTAATGAAAATCCATTTTTAGCTTTTAAAAATTTTTTAAGCTTCAAAATTCAATATCTTCACTTAGAAAATTAGGAAAAATATTCCAATTGTTTCTAAGTGCTTAGGAAACAATTTGGAACATGTTTATGAATTTTGTTATTTTTTGTGATTTTTATCATTTTTTTATCATTTAAATATTAAAAATAGGCTAAAATAAAATTTTTATTTTAATTACCATTTTATTTTTAGAAAATTTCTCTGATCACAGAGAACTCCAGAAACTAATTTTTATATTTTTTTGAGTTATATTTTTATTACTAAAAATTATTTTAGTGTTAAAAATGACACTTAACATAGAAAATCAATTTGAGTTATCAAATGAGCTCCAAATATTTTAATTTTTTTTATGGAGAGTTCTCTGAACTTTAAATTACTATGGAGAGTTAAAATCAAGTCATTTAGATTTTTATGTTTCCCAAAATTGATTTTCTTTATGTTTTAGGATTTGTGAACGTTAAGTGCATTTTTAATGACTTGACTCATGAAACATTTTCCAAAAGGTTCTCTAGTCATGACAAACCTTCCAAAATT
Source organism: Phalaenopsis hybrid cultivar (assembly GCA_002079205.1). NCBI lineage: Eukaryota > Viridiplantae > Streptophyta > Magnoliopsida > Asparagales > Orchidaceae > Phalaenopsis > Phalaenopsis hybrid cultivar. The sequence continues at coordinate 94,929 of JXCR01124073.1, read as the reverse complement.
TTCTTGGAATTTTCTAAGCAATATGCTAATTATTATGATTAATTTATGCAAATAATAGACATAAACTTGAAAAATATGGTTCTTTGTCTAGATATCACCTCTGAATTTGGAAAAATCAGAGAATGTTCCCTAAGACAGAGGCAACAACATGTCAAAATTTCAATTCATGGTGAAATGTCTACATGCATGGAGAATCAAAAGACTCAAAACAATATTTAAATAATTAAAAATAAAATATGCATCAAATGAACTTCAAACTATTTCCACATTGTTTTTTTATGTTCATAGAGCAAGTGAATATTTTTATTTTATTTCTGTGATATTTCAATACTAAGATATGAATTTTTAAAATTTAGGGAATTAAATAAATCAGAAAAAGCCCTACTTTGCTACTTAAGTGGCGCGGCACCGTGTCAACCTACGGCGGCTTCGAAGCTCCATGCGGCACGATTCGATTTGACGTCGCCTTCCACGCTAGCAGCCACACATCCTACCTTTTCATTCCATCTCTCCATCCGGCGCGATCAGAACCGTCCGTGCGATATACGCGCGATCCAATGACGCGTGCTCATCTTCCCCGATGTCCTAGCCCGAGAACTGTTCATTTTCAAACCTTGATATCTCACTCATTTCTTAACCAAATCAAGTGAAATTTATTTATAAATGCTCATCTTGACTAGTAGAACATATTCATATGGTAATCATGCCATGAAACTAACCCTAATTAAATGGATAATCAAAATAAGCTCGGGAAGAGGGGAAGTTCAATACCTTTGCTCTGAGAAGCTTTAATGAGAGGTGCTCGACATGTTCGTGGAGGTCCAAGGAGGCTAGGGATTGAGCCTCTTGCTGTAGTGAACAGTCTAGGTATGAATTTGACTAAGCTCGATTTCAGGTGTTGGTCTAGAGCTATGCTAGGGGATCTATATGAGGGGGATTTGAGGGGCTTCTTCTACTTTCACTGTGGTGATTGTGTGGGTGAGCTTGATTGGAGTTTAGTGGATTATGAAGCTATTGGGAGTTATATCCTGGTTTTGGCAGAAGTTTGAGCTCCAAATTGAGCTTCCACAGTGGGGATCAGTGGGGGAAAATGGTTGACTTGAGCTAAGGAGGACCCAAAGAGGTTGTGGGATCAATTTAGAGGTCTCTCTTAGGGAAAGGGATCAAATTGGAGGTCTCTCTTTGAGAAAATTTAGTACCTCTCCCTTTGGCCATGGAGGTGAGCTGTTATAAAAATGGTCAATGGTGGCTCTGTGGGTCAATTGAAGGGCGCAAAGTGCTGCCTATGTGAAGAGCAGAGAGGTTCTAAACTTAAAATAGATGAGGTGGCCTCAAGGATTGAATTAGGTTTGGATTTAGGGGAGGTGGCCCAATGTTTTTGGTGTTACCGGCAAGGACAGGGGAGCTGGCCAAGAGTTCAGGTGAGCTATGGGAGGTTCAATTATCACTTACCCACAAGGGTTAGTCATAATGGAGAGGATTTTGGCTTAAGACCCAAATATAGGCATAAATCCCATAATTTAGGGACCCATTGGTCCATATCTTGGTTTGGTAGGTTTATTTATGGTTTAGCTTGGTCCAAAGGAAGGGCTTAGTGGTTGTGGTGATCTTTGCTTGTCCAATTTGACATGACTAGGTCAATTTTTGATGAAGTGGTCCATGTAGGTCAATTTGGCCAAAGCTTGGGTTTACGCTAGGCTAGCCATGACCTTGAGCCCAAACTGATCAACATTATGTAGAAAATTGTCATGAAGATTTTTGGTGAAAACTTGAAATGATTTTGAGTTCAATGGGCTCAATTTGAAGGATTTTGGGATTTTCGTCAATTTGGGCATGTTGGGCTAGACTTGGGTCTAGATTGGGCTAGGCTTGGGTAAGTCCAAATTGATTGTTGAGAATGTTCAATAGGAATGTTTTGAGGAGTTTTCAACATAAATTATGTGCCAATTTTGGGGTTAAGGCAATCAATTTGGTGGAATTTTGAGGTATGGCCAATTTAGGGTGAAATTGAGGCTTTTGAACTTGGGTTAAAAATAAATGAAATTGGGGCTTCACCAAGGCAAATTGAAGGTCAAGTTTTATTTTTAGGAGTGATATGAAGAGTTTTAAATATAAATTTTGGCAAATTGAGTAGGCTATAGGTTCAATTTGTTGAGATTAAATCATATGGCCAAATTTGGGGGTTTGATTTAGATCAAAATTGGGTTCAAAGCATGGGTCAATTGAGCTTGGATTTGGTTTAAATTGGTCATATGAAAGGTGAATTTAGAATTGAAATTAGGGAACATTGGGCCCAAATTGATGGACATTTAAGGTAAATTTCAGGAAAATTGGGTCTTTAAAGGCACTTTGGGGCTTTTGGTAAAAATAGTCAAATTGGCCAAATTGAGTTCAATTGAAGCTTCCAAATGGGTTTTGGAAACATTTGGAGCGATTTTTGGAGGTTTTGGGAAAGTTTGAAGTGCCAAGAGTATTTTTGAAATTTTGGCAATTTTGGGGGTATTTTGATAAATTTGACATTTTTTGGTAGTTTTGGGTAATTTGGTATTTTCAAAAGGTTTGAAATGATTTTTAAACAAATTTGAGTATTTTGGATAAATTAGGGATTTTTGGACAAATTTAGGGTTTCAAGGGTATCTATGTAATTTAGGGGAGTTTAGTGGCAAAATGCCAAGTTGAGTATTTTTAGTAGAATTGGGGTGCCAACCACCATAAATGAGCTATGGACCAATGGGAGCCCCATTTGGTTCCTCGATGTATTGGTCTTAGTTAAACCCCAGCCTAGGGCTAGTAGGTTTAGATGACCATCTACATGAGTCTCCCAAAGAATCAATGGATCAAAGTTAAGGAATTTTTGGTTTAGAATATTGAGTGATTGTGAGTGAGGTGATCGTAGTGAGTGCCTTATGTCACCTCCCAAAAGAGCTCTTATGGGTGGTGGGCAGCCCAGAACTTAAATACTGTTTTTAGCCCCTACACCTAGCCAATGTGGGACTATTTGTCTGTGACATTCTCCTCCACCCATTCATGTGACGCCCTCGTCACGGATCGGCTCCACCGAGGATCCTACTGGACCATGGAGAATCCACACACCCCTGGCAGACAGTAATCTGCTCTGATACCACTTGTCACCTCCCAAAAGAGCCCTTATGGGTGGTGGGCAGCCCGGGACTTAAATACTGTTTTTCGGCCCTACACCTAGCCAATGTGGGACTATTTGTCCGTGACACTTAGCTCTAGAACAACACCCATATTGAGCTCACCTTGAGGGCAAGCAGTCCTGTGGGAACTCACCTTGAGCTCCCCCATATTGACCCAACCTACTAAATGCTAGAGGTTAAGACTAATATGTAGAGCTTCAAGTTGAGCAAATAAGATGGTAGAGTTTCTATTGGTGAGGGTTACTTTTTCTAGTTTTCTAGGAATAATCAATAGGAAAGACCTATGGCTAGACCTTATGCTACTAAAGAGGAAAAATAGACCTTGACCAAAAGTGAGGTCAACATTTGTCATACCCTCAGGCTCTTTTTGATCGACCAGTTGAGTACGTGTGGAGTCCCGTTCCCTAGGTGAACACATTTGGATAACAAGTTTACCACTTGGTTTTTTTCTTTACCGATGTGCTCCGTCCAAAATTATGATTTTTTTTAATTTTCACCTTAGACTTGTTAAGATATTTAATTATCTCATCTTCAACTTTAAACTCCCTATTTTTTATTTAGTACAGTCTCATTTTATAATGAGGACCTGAGTGCCCATTTCATAAGCTAGACACAAATTAGCAATCAAAGCTCTATGCTCCGCCTAGTTGTTCATCAGTTTGAATTCCATAGCCGCTGAATGGCACAAGTGTTCTCCCATAAAATTGCTTAAAGCAAGTCCTAGTCCTTCTCCAGTTCTGTTTGAGGCGCCATCCACGTACAAGAGCCACTCATGTCAATCAATTTGACCTTCTTCATTTGGCCTTTCTTGCTCCAAGAAGTCTGCTAGGAATTTTGTGATCTCCTACTCTTTGATAGTTGTCTAAGGGATGTAAGTGAGATTGAACACACTCAGTTCAATTCCAAACTTAAGTAGTCTTCTAGAATGTTTTGGCTGGGCAAGCACTGACTTCAGTGGGTGATCTGAAATCACGCGGATGGGATGCTTCTGGAAGTACAGTTGCAACCTATGTTCTGACACAATTAAAGAAAATGTTAGTTTTTTTATAATTGGATACCTAACCTCCATTCCCCAGACAACATGTTTGGTGTCGTAATTAGGGAATTGCCTCCTTGATTCCTCTTTGACTAGCATAGAGTTTATCGTCTTAGCTTCTGCTTTCAAGTACAGTGAGAGTTATTCATTTAGCTTCAAAATTTGGAGGAGTGGTGGTGAAGCTAGGGAATCCTTTAGACTTTAGAAAGCTTGTTGGCATTCATCTGTCCATCTGAAATTTTTAACTTTAATGAGAGTCTTGAAGAATGTTGTGCATTTATTGCCCAACCTTGAGATGAACCTTTTGAGAGTGGCGATCTGGTCGTATAGCTTCTAAAATTTTTGGGCATTTTTTAGAGGTGGCATGTCAATTAGTGCCAAAATTTTGTCTGGGTTCACTTTTATGCCCTTGGGGGTTAGGAGTTAAACCATCAATTTGTTAGTTGAGGCCCAAAACATACATTTTAGAGGGTTCAATATCATGTTTTATTTTCTTAAAGTTTGGGAAGTTTCTTTTAGATCATTAATGTGTGGTTATATCATTTGACTTCTCACAAGGATATCATTGTCATAAAATTCAATATTTTTTTCCTTTCTGATTGGTAATGATTACTTCCATTAAATGTTGATATGTTGACCCATCATTTTTAAGCCCAAAGGGCAGTGATAAAGGCGGTCTTTTCAGCGTCCGTGGGTGCATCTTAATTTGGTGACAGCCAAAGAAAGCATACAGAAAGCTCATCACGGAGTGACCCACGGCTGTGTCCACCAGGGCGTCGATCCTTGATAGCGAATAGTTCGGGCTTGTGAAAATTAAGTTTGTGAAGTCTACACACATTTGGCATTTCCCGTTAGCTTTCTGGACCATGATGACATTTGAGACCCAGTTGGGGTACTGCATAGCTTGGATGTATACTGCTTCCTTCAACTTTAGCACCTCCTCTCTGATAGGCCCAGCTAGCGCAGTTGTTAAATTCCTCATCCTTTTTTTAGCCGGCTGAACGGTGGAGCTTACATTCAACAGGTGATAGGTGATTTCAACTAGTATCCTTGGCTTCTTTGCATGCAGAACAATCAATGATGTCGTGGTAGTCCCAAAGTATTTTAATTAGCAACTTCTTGTGACCAGCATCAAAATTATTACTTAGTAAGAAAGATTTATTAAGCTCATCTTTGACGATAGAAATTTCTAGGATTGTTTCACTGGTCACAAGTCCCCCTTCTCTCTAGTTTTGCAGGTCGAGCTGCTCTTGTTACATGCCTCCAACTATCCGAAAGTTATAGATCTGATTCCACTTCAAGTCTCCTCCACTAGTGATCACCTCCTCATCTTATTGGAACTTGAATGCAATGTGATAGGTGGAAACCATGACCTTGAAGTGATTCAACACCGGGAGACTGAAGATGGAATTGTAGGTAGGAGGTGAGTCCACTATGAAAAATCCTCCCGTTTCTACGAACTGCTTCTCTCCTTGTCCCTAGGTGACTGCTAGTGGCATCACACCCAATGCCTCCTTCCTTTCAATTGAAAACCAAATATTGGGTCAACCGGTGTAACCGTCTGGTCGACTCAAAGATTAAGGTTATCAAAAACTCACTTGAACTGTATGTTCATGATGCTGGTAGTGTAAATAAGAATACTTATAAATTGGAAGTTACTTGTTATCCAAATTACAACTATATAGTTCAAGTGCTAAAGAACAATCATCATTTGAAGGCATCCTGGACTGCATCCTGGATGGAACTGGTCAGAACCAATACAAGGTTGATGGCCTTAGAGTGGTAAAAATAGTTGGCGTTTGAAGGCATCTGAACCTTTAGCTGGCAAATGGCTGATTCAAACATGGCTATGGGATCATTGGGGTCTGACACTCCCAATAAACATCCAACGCTGGAAGCTTGAGCTTCTCTGAAGGTTTCACTTCACAGAAATGGAGAGAAAAAGGACCCTCCTGTTGATGTGGCACTCTGATGAGCCCAAGAAGTTTCTTCTCTACCTGTGCGGCTCTTGCGTTGTTATGACACTATGAGTTGCTGACCCTCTCAGGTTCGTCATTCAGTTTTCTATTGTTGTGGGCTGGTAAGCCCTCCTGATGCTACTCATGGGGGACTCAACTTCCTGCTAGGGCTGTGATGACCCTTTGGACCTTTACAATCTAACCTGACACCTAGTTAATGATCTGAGTCTTCATCTCCTACATCCCTCGCTGCATACATTCCTCTATGTCATCTCGTGGGGGTTCTATGTTGGCTGCTTCTCTTTAGCCCCCTCTTCTATTTACAATCATTGTGCTCCTCTTCTTGTCGATGACATGACTCTATGTTCATCACACATTTTAGGATGCTGAATCTAAATTTGTTCGGGAGACACGCCTAAGGAATATAACATGTCAGAAAGGATGAGGAAGCAAAGAGCTATGTCATAAGCAATAAAATTGTGTAACCTTTATCATGAGAAGGCCCATTATTTATAGGAATGGGATATGCAAAATTACAAACTATACCCCTAGTATACGTAGGTACGATGGGGGTATTATGGTCTATACATAAATATGGCTCAGGGGCTCATGAATTTCCAGCCGAAAGGGGTTGAGCGATCATTAGGCTGAGTGATCTCGGTCGGGCATAATTAGGTCGGGTGGTCAGTGGATCGGGCGACCATTAGATCAAGTGGCCATTAGGTTGGACGACCACTTGCTAAGGGCTGATAACAACTCTAAAACTGGATAGATTGCCATGCTCATCTGGCTTGACTAGAGTAGAGGGCGTTCAGTTCGTCCATATGAGTTTGATCAGATAACCAGACAACCACTTGCTAAGAATTGATACCAACTGCTCTAAAATTGAACAGTTTGCCCTGCTCACTCGGCTTGACCAGTGTTGAGGGTGCTGGGCTCCTCTGCGTGAGTATAAACAGATATATTCTTTGAGAGATAATCTACTCTTATTCTGCCTAGGAAGTGCAGTCCTCTTAGTACACAGGAGTTGTCCTGGGTTGTCCTTCATGGGTCTCAAAATGTCAGCTTACTTTCGCTGGCCGTGAAATATCTTTGAGATTTGTGTGTGTGTGTGTATACATATATATATATATATATAGACCTAGTTTTGTCCTCTTTCTTCATCAACATTTCCCCTTCAACTTTCCATAAAAAAAAAATTTATGTGTGGGGTTAAGCCAGTTACACATGCACACCCAACTAAGAAAAAAATTTTCATGAACATGCATAATTGTGCTTGGATAGACATATTACTTATTTAGGTAATTTTCTGACCCTGTTTTATGCATATTTAACTATGTCAGTCTACAACAATTTGTCATGCGATATATGGGTTGACTTGACCAAGCACCTAAAACCATTTATTTAGTGCTAATTAGACTCAATCCATATACTAATTCACCTAATTTGGGTAATGAAATGCCAACTATTTTAGCATTGGATAAAAGGCAGGTTTTTATAAGATATTTTTAATCTCTTTTTTCATTATTTCGTTTTCTAATTCAAGAAATTACATCAAAATTTATTGTAATTTAACATTTTAACCTTCTCGGATTACGTTCTTAATTGATTTGGTTTATCCAAACATTATATTTAATTTCTCATCCTTGATTTTCTTTTATTATTACTTTATATTTAAATTATTGCGCTGTCTATCACTCCTGGGTTCTGATTCTCGCGTTGTAGACTTCAAGATCGGCTGCTAAAACATGGAATGAAGTTTGGCACTACAAGATCCAAAAATAATTGTCTTATTATTTATTTTAAATATTCTTACCAATGTTATTTAAATTTAAGGAAGAAATGGACCAAGGGCCCGTTTGGGGCAGTTTATAAGTCCGGGCGGCGTTTTCAAAGTGTCGTCTAACCTTTTGGAAAACACGTTTCTTCAGCTTATCTGAAAACGCGGTTGAGATTTTACACTAAACGCAAGCCGCTGGTAGAACTCCGTGGGCTGCGTTTCAGGATAAGCTACTTATTTGGATAAGTACAATCTGTCCTAAACACATCCTAAAGTTGAGGCGCTAACATGCCTATTTTGAGTTAATTATACTTCGAACTGCTAGCAATCTTGTTTAAGAATTTGTATCATAAAATATATTTTTGTTACGTGCTAGAAAAATAATTTTCAATTGTAAAGAAAAATTAAAGTTTCGTTCGAAGGTGCTTTGTCATTTAGAGAAGGTCTTTTAAGTGCCATGTTCGTCGAACACACAAAGGCAACAAGGATCTCAAATGATGTAGGGTTCAGAAAGGCAGCTACCATAAAATTGACTACTAATGTAATGTTAACAAAATGACATTGAGGTGAAGTTAATGCTAAAATCAAAGAATATAAAAATTTAAAAGATCATTATTAATATTTTCTTAAAATAGATTTATAAAAAATAATATAAGTCAATCTATTATATTCAAATCTATTATAACAAAATTTTGAGCTTTTTTTATTTTTTTAATATCTTCTTCTTCTCTCTCTTATTTTGCATTTTACTCTCCCCACAGTGTGCTTGTATGATTTTGTTGTAATTCATAGAAAATTTAGGATTCAACAAGTTGATCTCATGGAAGCCTTCCAAACAAACTATTCTACAATATTTAGACCCTCTATTCAAGAAACTTGATCTTAGACGTTTATTTCCACAAAATATTGATCGCAATATCACAAGTTTGTCTATTAGGTAAATTGTTAAGATTTTGGTAAGGAAAAATAATAGCATTAGATCTAATACTCATCAATAGTAAAATAGAACAATTGGTAGATGAAATTGTTATAAGATCCATGGGCACAAGGAAGATGATACTATAGAAAGCACGATAAGGGGTTACAACTGGCACACTTGAATTGGAAATACAACAACACAACACCCAAAAATATGAAATAACAGCATATATGACATAAACACTCAAATTAAGTAGATATTGGGGTGGTGGTGTTTGTGGTCGGTAGAGATTAGAAAGGTGGTATCAATTAGTGGAGGGGTTGGACTATGGAGAAGGAACGATACAATAATGGTGGCTTGTTGTCTTGGGCAACAGACAAGAAGGAGCGGAAATAGCAAGAGGACAACAATATAAGCAGTGGCCTCTTGCAATTAGAGTGGTAGTAACAAGGTAGGCGGGTCAATAGTAAAGAATGTTGTTTCGGGGTAGAAGTAGCAAGGTAGAAGGATTTTGCTGTTGTTGGAATGACTGGGATGGCGAGGAAACAACAATAATAAGTGGTAGGGATGGTTGGGAGTATTGGAACGGGCAAGGAAAGCAACTCCTTACCATTTGGGATACCAGCAGCAAGCTGAAATGCAGATGGATGCTACTGGAAGATAGTAAAACTACAGAGAAACAATGTAAGAGATTGTTCGGGAGTTACTGATGTGGGAAGGATGTTGAATGGGATAGAGAAGATAATCACCATGTAAAAAGTGAGATGCAACTTTCGGGGGGAAAAGAGAGACGCCAACAGTTGTCTCGAATGAAACTCACAATAAAATTAAAATCCTACATTAATAAAATATATAAGCTCTAGGTAATTAAGACATTGTCCACCATTGATAATAGGCACCAAATCCATGTAAGAAATGCCAGTCAACCATTAATTCATTGTTACGATCAGTCTCAGATTGCCATAAGCTTTTTGTACTTGGTATAGTTTGCAAGACTATAGTAGAGGTCATGGGCTTGTAGCACGGATCCTAGGACTTACAGGATCACAAAAAGGGTCTTATGGAGAGCTCTCGCATCAATCTCTCAAGGTTGAGAAATTTCGACCTCATTTGTTAAAGTTTATGTTTTTTAATAGTAGTCAGCTTGGACCATTTGAAGGCATAAAAAAAGTTTCAAGCTCATTTTAAGTCAATCTTATAAGTATTCTCATTCAATGCATATCCTTATAGATAATTATAAATCAACTTTTGGTAGAATTTGAGCTCAAGCTACATAATTATGTAAATTCTCATGAGCCAAATCCCAAGGAAGTAAATCTATAATCTACATCTCTCACTCCTAGTACTCATTTGATTTATACTATAAACAAGTATTTCATGAGGAATCAAGTGATATCTATGACAGGCTGGAACACACTTACGCGTAGCCACTCATAAGATTCCTCTTCCTCTTCTTCTTATGAAGGACTTGGGTTCCACTGTAGAAAGTTCTCTACCATAAAGATCTTGAAGTTATTTTTAACACAATGGTTCATCCATTTTTTTTATCATCTATTTGTGGGTACACCACTTAACTAATTTTAATACACATATGACTTCATAAATTTATCTAGAAGTGGCACAAAATAATCTTATCTCGGACATTTTGGACCTTCCTAAGTAGGCATAACTTAGAAATTATAATATACATATGAAAAGTCTAAAATTCTTATATTTTGGGTTGTCATGTGTTTCATGTCAGTTTCTTAAGCTTGTGACCATCTCAGACCACAATTATTAATTATATTGGAGTATCTTCCACGTGTTTAACTCACAATACATGTTTTTCTCCATCATCAGTTGGAATCCAATACTCCTATTTTATGTCATCAACTTCTTCAGTTTCTACTGTATCATTACTCATTTCTTCAATAGTGTCATGCTTTGTGAAATCAATCATTCCTCTGATTGTGCAATGATATTTACTATGCTTAAATCCATGGCACCTAAAACACTTTTTGCTAAGACAAATTAAAAAATATTGGTTCACCCCATAAGTTATCTACCTTGAATAATTTTCTTCTCAGATTTGATCAGCATGAAAGTTCCCTTGGGTGTACTCTAGCTATAGGATCCTGGGGTTGAACCCTACTTCTAAGATATGGTGCTCACAAGTGATGTGGTATTTCCACTTTTAAGGTTAGAGTTTAGGCATCCAATCTGTATTGAGATGCTAGGTATAGACGCTACTTCTCCGATTTCATTTTTATCCAAATATTGATCTTATGTTTTCCTCATACTGCTGTAGGTGCTTTAAATATTCCCACAAAAAAAAAACACTCTACTTTAACTTACTGGTGGTTAATTTCATAATTCTCTCTATTGAAACTTTCTGGTACTCAAAGAAAAGTTTCACGGTCTAAAGTCACTCGATGAACTCATCTAGATCTATGTGGACTTTAAAATATGGCATGTCTTTTCTTTATCAAAATCCTTGCTTCTTAGTATTTCAGACCAAATCTTCAAACTATAGGTTTATCATCTCTGACATCTCTAGCATGCACTTCACCGCTCCACCTTCTCTGACATTCTATCCCAAAGTGTTGTGATCTATCTTCTTTTCCACTAGAATCATAGATAAGTGCACTTTCCTCTCTTCTATTTGAATCTTGCTATCACACTCGTAGGTGACCTCTCCCTAGGTCCTTTCCTCAATTTCATCAATCATCTATAGCACTCGACAAAGTTATCGATGTATCTCTTCCATTGGAAACTTCTCATTCGGTTCTGAAAATTGTATCCTCAACAGTCTTATTCAATTTTGGGTGTGGGTATGTTAAAGGAGACATGCATTGGTGTTGTAGGGTGGGGAAGAAAAAATTATGGTGGAGATATGGTTGGGTTCAATTTACCTTAGGATAACATCAAGTTTAACCAAACTTTGATACCAAATGATATCAGAGTCAACCTAAACCACAAAAGGAAAAGCAAATATTATTACTAAAAGAAAATAGACTGTTACTACCAACACATTTGAAAAAGAAAATACAATAAAATGATATCCATAAATCTAAATTAATAGCAGACATGACATAAACACTCAAACTAGGTGGACCTCAAGGTGTTGATGGGGGTGTTAGGAGTTTGCAACAAGGTGGAGTGGTTGGACTATGGGGAAATAGTGGCACAATAATAGTTGCTTGATGGCAAAGATAGAAAGAGCAAGAATAACATGAGGATAATAATACAAGTGTAAACATCTTATTTTTTGGGTGGCAACAACAATGTAGGCGGGTAAACAACAAGAAACAACATTTCAAACAACAATAGTTTGTTGTTTGGTGGTGGAAGCTGCCAGATAAAGTGGTTTTGGGGCAGTTGTAAGGGTTGACAGCTAGTAGGAATTGCTTGGATAGTATGTTAATGGCATTAGAAAGTTGTAGGGATAGATGGAGGTGTTAGAATGGTGAAAGATATCAACTTCATAATGCCCAGAATGGTGCCAACAAGCTGAAACATGGATGGAAGTGTCTGAAAGATAGGAAAACCACGTGGGAATAATAATAGACGACTTTTAAGAAGCAACTACTACAATGAAGGGTGGTCGTAAGTGATTTACGGAGGAAGAGGGAGGGTAAAGAGAAGATAATCACTATCTTGAGAGTGAGATATAACTGGAGCACCATGCAAAACCTTAGATACAACCCCTGTAGGGAAAAGAGAAACGTTGACGACTGTCTCGAACAAAACTAATGGCATAAATGAAAATCTAAACACATGAATCAAATTATAATCTTTAGGTAATTAGGATTGGGCCCACTATTAAAAGAAAATGCCAAATCCATATAAAGAAGGTTGATTCGACCCTCAATTTGTTGCTTTAACTTCATATGTCGCTAGGAGCTTTCTGCGTCCTGTCTAGTTCGTGTGATTATCACAAAGGTTAGAGCCATGTAGCATGGATTGTAGGACTATAATAGGAAGCTCCCTCGTCATAAAATCTTCTCAAAAGACTTTGATTGAATGGGTGATTGTTTCCTCTTTGAAATTGATATGAAAGTTTGACCTTAAAAATTTGGATATTTTAAGAGGGAAGCCTTGATGTAAACATATTTTTAAATACTTTGAAAGTTAAGTGTGGTTAATTAATATAATAATTAACTTAATATAGAAATTATATTTTTTAAATATTGTTATTTTTAGTTGACAAGGATATGAAAAATAATAAATGTGTTCCCTGTTCACATGTTCTTTTTTTTTTGACGAACTTGAACAAAATCAATTTGTTAAATTAGGAATGAGGGTTCTATCATCATCAAATGACTACAATTCATAAAATTCACACCCTTTATAGTTTAATAAAATCTTAATGTTATCTTAAGATATCTTATTAATGAATTTAACATTAAATCCACTTATTAAAAATAAAAAAAGAAAATTCAATTTCCAAGAATATGTTAAATCTTCACTTCTAATGTTAATTAAATAAACTTTTATGTAATGAATGACTAGCAAATTTTTATTTGGTATTCATATCTCATTATTTTAAAAGTATGGAAATACTATGGTTTAATTAACAAATAAAAATTCATATACTTATTATGAGAGCTTTTTCTTTCAATACTATGATTTATTGAGCACAAACAAATTTTGATATTAGGCACAAGCTAATGCTAAGGATTTGTGCAAGTCATATTGGCCTAGTAATTGAGAGCTTTCTCTTTCAACCATTGTGTCTTTGATCCAAAGCTTTGCATATGTGGGGGTATGCATTTGAGTGTGTGAATGAAAAAAAAAAAAACAAAGCTAAGCATTTGCATGTGTGTTGAGCCTATCTTAAGTCAACTATGATTATGTTTTGCTTATATTAGGCTCAACTAAATTAATAAAATAATTTATTGAATGATTTAACAAATAAAATCATAAATTATTAATTATTAAATGAATATCTATGTGGCAATAATATTAATAAAGAATTTTACAGGTCTAAAAGAATAAATAATTAAATTAATTAAATATTATTATTCAATCATTATTCACTAAATAAAAAAAGATAATAATCTGAACAAAATACTGTGGATTAAGAAATTTTATTAAATTAGTAATGAGGGGAGTGATGTTTAAATATAACTAATAATAAGACATGATCATTACCCAAAAAAAAAAAACAGAGAGAGGAAGACATGATGATTACATATTATGATAAGTTGATGGCATATTCATCATCTATGTTCATAAAAATAATTGTTATAAATTGGATAAGAATGAGAAGATGTATTCGCCTTTTAAGGCTCATACTATGTTAACATTAACTTGTGATCTATGGAATTAAACTGTAAAAATAGAAAGAAACAAGAATGCAGTATGAAAAGTGAAAAGCAACAAAAACTATGTTCTCAAGCACTTCTATAGTTAGAAAGAAAGAAAGTCAAGGGAGAGAACAGTAGTTGGGAAGACCTCTTTACATCCATCTTCTGGGCAGTTAGAACGATGTCGTGAGCATCAACCAGTAAAATCCCATTCATGCTCTCAAACGAAACTAAAGTAATACTATTGATTGAGTACAACCTTGACAACCAAAGGTTAGTTGCCCCCTCAACATTCAAAAAAGAAAATTTAGGGTAATTTTCAGAAGCTAACAAGGAAGGGCTAGAGAGCACACTTGATGCCATTGAGGAAAAATGTAGACAGTCGGTACTCAAATATAAAGAGATCAAGGGGAGGATCACCTAGTAATACAACAAGCACTTCTGACAAAAAATCTTTCATGAAGGGGATCTCTTGTTAAATAAGATCAATTAGCCCACATGGGAAAAACCATAGGAAAGTAAGACTAAACTTTGACCAAACCATTCATCATTACTATGGGTTGCACTGGGAGACTACAGGTTAGGAACATACACTTGAAAAGAAGTGCTCTGCATATGAGGCAAGGATGAACAAAAGTTTTTTTTATCCTTAAGAACATTGTGTGATGTTATATTTGTACTTTCTATTTTGCTATTTTCTTTCAGTTGCTTTGAACACTTGATTTTTTTCTTTTTAATATTTTTGGCTATCTTACTTTTCTTTCTAGAGATTTTGTTTTACTTTCAAATATTTTATTGTTTCTCTAGATATGTTATTTATTTCAGAAAAAAAAATATTTCTTTTTGAAAACACAGCAAGACATCACCACAAAACTAATTTGCCTAGTCAACACAGGGAACTAGGCTAGTGTGTTACATTTATATCTTTTCAACACTTATAAAACTTTAATTAAAAAGGGAGCAACATTCACCTTGGAAAGAATGAGCTGACATGCCTTCTTTATTGAATATCTCAACCATCTAAATTGTTTAAGCAATATGCTAAAAATAATGACCTAGTTATCTCAAGTATAATACTCATTTAATCTTCCATCAACGCTCAAGCACCACAAACATCAATGTCACGAGCCACAAAATACTGTTCAAGCACTACTGGTCAGATTTACCTCCCTCTATAACAAAAATCCCAAAGTGATTAGTACAAAAATCACTGCAGCAGTGAGTCTAGATGATTACCTCCATGAAAGTAGTTACGAGACTTGCATAAACAAGTCTGGCAAAAGGTGCAACCAGTCCATGACGACAAACTAATTAATAAGAGCTGAGAAAGGCATGAGTGGGGACAAGACTTGGGTCAGGCGTCTTATGCTTTCTAAACTAGCAATACATGACACGAGTGGTTGACTGAGTGACGCATCAATGGTTTCTTCATGTGAACTATGGAAAAGTTCAACAAAGTGTTAACTCTTAGAAGAAATGTATGCTCAAAATTTCACTTCATTAAAAAGACTTGTTGCATGCTTTTTTGTTGTTAAAAAAATTTAAAAAAAACACAACAAATCAAACATTGGAAGCCCCATTGTCATTTCCTTTGCTCCCACTCACAGTTAACTCAGCACCTTCTGACTTTGAATCTAACACTAACTCAGAGAATATTTGCATACTCATTCACTCAGAAGAGATTGAGTCCCCCTTTTCCATAAAAATGAGATTGTAGTGAATTATCATAAAAAATTTCTCGTGGTACTTAGGAATGAGCTCTTATATTCATCATGGATATATTTTTCTTTATCGATCAGGTACCACTCTAAGAAACTGATTCTCATCTTTCGGCGGATGATTCTCCTTTTTGAAAGCATTGCTTATTATACCACCAGGCGACGGTCTATTTTGGCCTAACCTTCAATTATTTCACCCTAATTTGCAAAGCTTGATACATTTGATGCTCAGAATGGAAGGAGCTCTCTAAAAGATCAAGAGCCTACCAAGCTAACGCATAAAAGCGAGCTGCTTCAATGGATTTCTTCTTCAGATCAAAGCTCAAAAAAAACATTTTGCCAATGAAGGAGAAACAATGATGGGACCTAGAGCAAAAGCATATTGAGTAGAAGTAGGATTTTAGGTGTTTCAGTACTTACTAAGGTCAACCAGAGCAAATCGACCTCTTCAGTTGATCATTACCTTTCAATGTCGCTCAAGTCAAGGAACCCTCCTCAGTTGAGACATGCTAGAGAAAACCACTCCCTTACGCTTTTGAGATGGCTTTTAAGTAGGAACATTCTCTTTATGATTTAACTCACATTCTCAATGGTTCAACTCAGAAAAATCTACATCTCTCTGCTCATCTATCCTCAAGCTCACCGACAGTCGATTGGAGGAAGGAGTCTGGACCACATCAACTAATTGCTTGTCTATCTTTGGGCTCATTGATAGTGGCTTGGTGAAGAGATTCTAGACCACAACATCTCTCCACTCGTCTATAATTGAGCTCACCAACAGTGGCTTGGTGGATAGAGTCTAGGCTACATCAACCGTTTGTGGTGATAGTTATTCTTCGCTTTTCTCTTTGTCTCTTGTCCCCACCAAGTGTACCTCCAGAGAAGAAGACCTGAAATTAGCACCCCTTTTGCTTTAAGGAGAGGAATGCTAGATCTGGAAGAATATCACTTGATAAAACCTCCAAGGGACCACCTAAAAAATCCTTGAGAGGCCTTGCCTCATTAACATTCCTTGTATGACTAAGACTACAACGCTAGCCAGTTCTTCCTTTGGGTTATCTGCAATAGACACAAACATCAATTCATTTTGGTAGGTTGGCTGCTCAATAATGATCAGATCAACCATTCCTTTTTTATGGAAAATGATAGTCGAGCAAGATAATGAATAAGTCAAACTATTACATGTGAATCCCTCAACCAATCGTTTCCTTACCTCCTCAGCGACCTAACAATATTGAATCCCTCTTACTCAGCCTACATGTCATTCAAAACATGCTTATCATCCTCAGATATCTCACCATACTCATCGGGAGCCAACACCATATTAATCATAAAATTTCCAAATACAAGCAGATGTCCATAGTCTCCCATTAGATCATTTAGATTTTATGCTGCACTCCACAGAAATTTTTTTGTTGGATTTTGGAAGGGGAATGATATTAAGAGTTATGGAGGTTGGTCGACCGTCTTAATAGATAGAAAAGTAGAGCTTCAACTTCTAGTCATTGACCTTGCTCATAAGATGACCAAAGTGGAAGCAGCCCATGAGCAAAAATAATGTATACCTAATTAGGATCGATTGAAAGGAAAATAAATGACTAGAAAGCTCGATTGGCTTTACCATGTCATTTCAGCAAGCAAAAAACATGAATATTGTCGTAGGAACAATAGAGTTGAGCATCACCTATGCGAGAATGTCCCCAAAGTATCTAAAAATAGGGCACTGCTCCACGCATATCAATAGTTGAAGGTCGAGTTAGAAATGGTCTCGATATACCACTAACTAATTTACCTTCACAACATTCATTCTCTCGTTCGGCCTGACTTCCCTAAAGAAAATGGTAGGGTTGAAAATATAGCTTTATTGGTATTTTGTCACCTTTGTCGATGATATCATGAACTAAATAGATTGAGGAGTCATCATAAAGTTATGAGAAGTATAGTGATGAGGCATATAAGGAGCTGCTTCTCAGCGTCAGGGAGTTATGTCTCGGTTGAAGGTAAGAATGAGAGGAAATACAAAAGATGTTTGGAAAAATATCCTTTCAACTGCCACACCCTATGTATGAGCAAATCTCAATTTTCATATGACAAAATGGGAAGAAACAACCTCAAAAACTAAAGTTGAAAAGGCTAATGCAAAAAATTGAAGACATGGTTTCATATTATTATATATATTTATTAAAAATCTCCTACTCCATGTGGCAAGAGAAAATAGCTAATACACTGGTTTGAGGCAACTTCAGTTGAGGCAGACCCAAGTCAATCCAACCATCAGAACAAAAAATCTCCACGATAGTTAAATTGGCCTAACCTATCTAACTCTACCTAAGCCTGAAGAGTTTGGAATAGCTCTTGCAAAATTATAAGGTCCTGTTGTAGAATACACATTCTACTTCACCACTGACAACTCCTTTTCCAATTGAGCCATGTGAGCAAATACAATGTGCACCTTCGAGTTCCACTAGACACCAATGTCTCAAGCTAGAGAACTCTTAATCTTGGATAAATAGAAAACTAACTCTTCCCAATCTGCTTGGGTTGAATGTGGTCTTCTCCTTGTGCTATAGTAAAGAATGAGAGGTTGTAAGGCAATCGACCTAGTCGCCTTCTTCTTCCATATGTCCCTCAATCTCGATTGACGTTGGTGAAGCCTCATTCAAACCAGAGGGGTCTCATCATCTATCATTACTACAAACCATAAATCATTCGTTAATAAGCAACCACGGAGTATTTTTACCGAACGATATAACATACCCACAACCCTGATCATTTTAGAAATCATCGTCTCTTTGGGATGGTGTCGGGGGTGCGGAGCAATGAACTAATGGTCGACATGAAAGTCGACTTTCCACCGAACAAGTGAATCTAGTAGGAGGTGCAGGTGGTACTATATGGGATGACCAAATAATAGAACTTAAATTGTCTAAGGGATATTTATAACCGCAAGTAGAGTAATTTCAAGAACCACTCCAAAATATTCACATAACTAAAGGGAGATCCTCTCCTCTTCTTCACCACCGACTTCTGCTTATGACCACCCTCGAGGTCCCTCTAACTTTTTTCCTTAGCAAATAATCCTTGATACAAAACTTTGCTTAGGATATGAGTCCGAGATTCAAGGAACTTGTCAATCATAGAAGTTAGTCAAATAGACGACCGGAGCAAAATAAGAGAAAATGAGCAAACAAAATTGGAAAGAAACTATCACTTCTTAGAAGCAATCAAGCACACGACAAATAAATAAGTATCAATCACTAAGAGTTAATCAAATAAGAATCTAACCAAAGTTGAATCTAATTATCTCACTCTTATTGCAGCTTGCAACTTACAAATGTATAAAAAAAATTGAGGTACTAAAATAGTAATGATTAAAGTACAATGAATCCGATCTGATGACTTTGGATGGGACACCAGTCGAAGAATCTTCCCCGACAAGCACAAATAGCTATTTGAAAGTAAAGAGGAAATTATCAGGCCGACTGGGCCTAGACGAACAACTCACTAAACTAGGAGCAAGCAACGAGAAATGATGGTTATTATGGCCAACTTATAATAGAGAAGCTCAAGAGCATTATCAATACTTCATAACGTAACTTTATTTATTATAAATAAGGGAACAATTTCACGTAAATGAGACTTTTTTCAAAGAGCACGAGGTGATTACTAATATTATACTCCTAAGCTTTCTCTCTTACCCTTCTTTCTCCCTCTCTTTACTTGACCTCTATTTTTCAAAATTAATTTTTAAAAATTAAGAAGGGCCCAATTAGTTATGCTGAAAACCATATATTTATTATTTATGCTGTGTATGAATCGGACAGACCCGTGTCCTACCCCATTAGCTGAACTAAATTGACCGCAAACATATGCTTGAATGGTTAATTTGTGTCCGAGCTGATAAATAAATCAAATGCATAGGACTAATCTATAAATTTCTATATATCCTCCATTATTTGGTATTTATTAAAGATTTA
Organism: Phalaenopsis hybrid cultivar; assembly: GCA_002079205.1. Classification (NCBI taxonomy): domain Eukaryota; kingdom Viridiplantae; phylum Streptophyta; class Magnoliopsida; order Asparagales; family Orchidaceae; genus Phalaenopsis; species Phalaenopsis hybrid cultivar. Next base: position 75,092 of record JXCR01124073.1, on the reverse strand, counting down.
TTTTTTGACCTCAAGAATTTTCCACCCAAGCTTTATATTGCATATTAAATTTAATCATGGACGTGATACCTATAGTTTATTCAATCCTTTTCTTCAACGTCATTTATTATTATTTATTTGACTCTTTATTTTTCAATTTTTATGAAGGCCGGATTAAAAAAAAAAAAAATTGCAGGTATATGTTAAAGGTTGAACTCTTCAATGTAATAGAACCTATCAACCGAAAAAATATTACATCAAATGTAGAGTCCAATGAAATTACGTCGTGAGGTGATTGGTCCGGTAACACAAAAGAATATTCTCTCGTGTTATTCAAATGTTACTGTGTGTTTTTCAGGTGTTATTGTATGTTATTTAGGTGTTGTTGTGTTCTGGGAATATTCTCAGTATTATAATAACACAATAAGACATCAATAATACATGAATAACATACAATAACACCTGAATAACACACAATAACACCTGAATAACACGAGGGGAATATTCTCTTGTGTTACCAGGCCGATCACCTCCACGACGTAATTTCATTGGACTCCGCACGTAGCTCTACATGCAGAATCCTAATGTAATATTATTTCCTATCAACCACCCTCAAACTTGCGTTAAATCTCAGTGTTGCCATTAGATTTATTACAAGTGATATCACCAAAGAATTTCGACGACAAAAATTTTATTTACTTATTCATTTTTATTTTTTTGAAGATAGTTGGCAAAATCTACCTATCTATCTGTCTACTACATATGTGTTAATTCAACCTAGATGGATACGTACTNGAAGCGGGCAACGGGATTTCAATTCCGATGACCGACAGCTTCTTACGGGCAAACCCCACGCCAAAAATAGTGTCGACAAGATTACATCCATTAAATGTTGATATGTTGACCCATCATTTTTAAGCCCAAAGGGCAGTGATAAAGGCGGTCATTTCAGCGTCCGTGGGTGCATCTTAATTTGGTGACAACCAAAGAAAGCATACAAAAAGCTCATCACGGAGTGACCCACGACTGCATTCACCAGGGCGTTGATCCTCAATAGCAGATAGCAGTCATTCAGGCATGTGAAATTTAAGTTTGTGAAGTCTACACAGAACTGGCATTTCCCGTTAGCCTTCTGGACCATGATGACATTTGAGACCCAGTTGGATTACTGCATATCTCGGATGTATACTGCTTCCTTCAACTTTAGCACCTCCTCTCTGATAGCCCCAGCTAGCGCAGTTGTTAAATTCCTCATCCTTTTTTTAGCCGGTTGAACGGTGGAGCTTACATTCAATAGGTGACAGGTGATTTCAACTAGTATCCTTGGCTTCTTCGCATGCAGATCAAGCAATGACTTCACGGTAGTCCCAAAGTATTTCAATTAGCAACTTCTTGTGACTTGCATCAAAATTATTACTTAGTGAGAAAGATTTATTAGGCTCATCTTTGACGAAAGGAATTTCTAGGATTGTTTCACTGGTCTCAAGTCCCCCTTCTCTCTGGTTTTGCAGGTCGAGCTGCTCTTGTTACACACTCCCAACTACCCGAAAGTTATAGATTTGATGTCACTCCAAGCCTCCTCCACTAGTGATCACCTTCTCATCTTATTGGAACATGACTGCAATGTGATAGGTGGACACCATGGCCTTGAAGTGATTCAGTAGCGGGTGACTGAAGATGGCATTGTAGGTAGGAGGTGAGTCCACTATGAAAAAATCCTCCCATTTCTACGAACTGCTTCTCTCCTTGTCCCTAGGTGACTGCTAGTGGCATCACACCCAACGCCTCCTTCCTTTCAATTGAAAACCAAATAGCGAGTCAGCCGGTGTAACCGTTCGATCGACTCAAAGATTAAGTTTATCAAAAACTCACTTGAACTGTATGTTCATGACGCTGGTAGTGTCAATAAGAATACTTCTAAATTGGAAGTTACTTGTTATCCAAATTACAACTATATAATTCAAGTGCTAAAGAACAATCATCATTTGAGGGCATCCTGGACTGCATCCTAGACGGAACTGGTTGGAACTAATTCAGGTATAATGGCCTTAGAGTGGTAAAAACAGTTGACATTTGAAGGCATCCAAACCTTTAGCTGGCACATGGCTGATTCAAACATGACGATGGGATCATTGGGGTCTGACGCCCCCAATAAACATCCAATGTTGGAAGCTTGAGCTTCTCTGGAGGTTTCACTTTACAGAAATGGAGAGAAAAAGGATCCTCCAGTTGACGTGGCACTCCAATGAGCCCAAGAAGTTGCTTCTCCACCTACGCGGCTCTTGCGTTGTTCTGACACTATGAGTCGCTGACCCTTTCAAGTTTGTCATTCAGTTTTTTATTGTTGTGCGCCGGTGAGCCCTCTTGATGCTACTCTTGGGGGACTCAACTTCCTGCAAGGGCTGCGATGGCCCTTTAGACCTTTACAATCTAACCTGACTCCTAGTTCATGATCTGAGTCTTCATCTCATGCATCCCTCGCTGCATACATTCCTCTATGTCATCTCGTGGGGGTTCTATGTTGGATGCTTCTCTTTAGCCCCTTCTTCTATTTACAATCATTGTGCTCCTCTTCTTGTCGATGACATGACTCCATGCTCATCACACCTTTTAGAATGTTGAATCTAAATTTGTTTGGGAGACAAGCCTAAGGAATATAACATGTCAGAAAGGAAGAGGAAGCAAAGAGTTATGTCATAAGCAATAAAATTGTGTAACCTTTATTCATGAGAAGGCCCCCCATTTATAGGAATGGGATATGCAAAATTACAAACTATACCCCTAGTATACGTAAGTACGATGGGGGTATTATGGTTAGTCAGTAATTTGCTGGCGTTAGATTGGTTTTGAGTTATAGGTTTAAATAATACAATCTATGATGAAGAAATGAAATTAGGTATGTACTTGATTGCGCTCTGGCGTTTAATCTGGTTACTTGCTTTTGTTACTCTGCAGATTGGTAATTCAATGCTGTTTGTACCGTTTCAATGAGGTCTGGTAGGCCAATATTGTTTCCTTGAAAAAATAGTAGGCTGTGCTGATTGAAGGTTTTGTCCATATAGGCACAATCACATGGGGAACATCTAATGATATTGCCCCAACGAGATGAAGTCGTTCTTGATGAGCCATGAAGTCCATGATTTCTATATAGTTCCTCCAACATATCGGTGAATATTGTCTGTACCATGTAGAACATTTTGCTAAATCTCATTGGGTGACCTGCAAACAATTCCCCGACCCTTTGTCACCTACATTTGAGGATGTCATTCAAGGGGAGCGCTCTATGTATGAGTTATAATATTCTTACATCATACATACTGTAGCTGCAACTCTCATTCAGTGCCTCTCTTTAGTTGCATCAATGCATTTCGATATCGAAATGACTAACACAAAAACATCTTCGAATCAGAACCTAAATTTTGATTCACTATATTCGAGATCGGTACCTAAATTCCGACACTCTCTCTTTTGAGAATTGTCCATATATTTCAATTATCACATCTTCGAATCAGTACCTAAATTTTGATTCACTATAATCGAGGTTGGTACCTAAATTCCGACACTCTCTCTTTTGAGAATTGTCCCTATATTTCAATTCTCACATCTTCGAATCAGTACCTAAATTCTGATAACTCAAATTACATATATAAAAGTTTCTGTACATCTTATAAATTAATTATTTCTCTAAGCCTCTTTAATGGTTGGCCAAAGTTGGTCAATCCTTGACCTAGTTTTGTCCTCTTTCTTCATCAACTTTTCCCCCTTCAAATTTCCACAAAAAAAAAAAAATTATGTGCGGGGTTAAGCCAGTTACACATGCACACCCAACTAAGAAAAAAATTTTCATGGACATGTATAATTGTGCTTGGATAAACATATTACTTTTTTAGGTAATTTTCTGACCCTGTTTTATGCATATTTAATTATGACAGTCTACAACAATTTGTTATGTGATATATGGGTTGACTTGATCAAGCACCTAAAACCATTTATTTATGTGCTAATTGGACTCAATCCATATACTTATTCACCTAATCTGGGTAATGAAATGCCAACTATTTTAGCATTGGATAAAAGGCAGGTTTTTATAAAATATTTTTAATTTCTTTATTCATTATTTCGTTTTCTAATTCAAGAAATTACATCAAAATTTTGTGTAATTTAACATTTTAACCTTTTCGGATTACGTCCTTAATTGATTTGGTTTATCCAAACATTATATTTAATTTCTCATCCTTGATTTTCTTTTATTATTACTTTATATTTAAATTATTGCGCTGTCTATCACTCCTGGGTTCAGATTCAAGATCGGCTACTAAAACATGGAATGAAGTTTTGTCTTATTATTTATTTTAAATATTCTTACCAATGTTATTTAAATTTAAGGAAAAAATAATATCATATTTGCTCGCTAAACTAGTGGTGTGAGTCACACGTCCCGTGAATCTGGTCGAGGTGAACTGAGGGCCCGTTTGGGGTAGCTTATAAGTGCGGGCGGTGTTTTCAAAGCACCGCCTAACGTTTTGGAAAACACGTTTCGGCAGCTTATATGAAAACGGTGTTGAGATTTTACACTAAACGTAAGCCGCTGGTAGAACTCTGCGGGCCGCGTTTCAGGATAAGCTATTTATTTGGATAAACACAATCTGCCTTAAATGCACCCTAAAGTTGAGGCGCTAACGTGCCAATTTTGAGTTAATTATACTTCGAACTGTTAGCAATCTTGTTTAAGAAATTGTATCATAAAATATATTTTTGTTACCTGCTAGAAAAATAATTTTCAACTGTAAAGAAAAATTAAAGTTTCGTTCGAAGGAGCTTTGTCATTTAGAGAAGGTCTTTTAACATAGAAGGGCAACACGTATCTCAGATGATATAGGGTTCAAAAAGGCAGCTACCATAAAAATGACTACTGATGTGATGTAACAAAATGACATTGAGATGAAATTAATGCTAAAATCAACGAATATAAAAATTTAAAAGATCATCATTAATATTTTCTTAAAATATACTTATAAAAAATAATATAAGTCAATCTATTATATTCAAATCTATTATGACAAAATTTTGAGCTTTTTTATTTTTTAATATTTTCTTCTACTCTCTCTTATTTGCATTTTACTCTCCCCGCAATGTGCTTGTATGATTTTGTTGTAATTCATAGAAAATTTAGGATTCAACAAGTTGATCTCATAAAAGTCTTTCAAACAAAATATTCTATAATATGTAGACCCTCTATTCAAGAAACTTGATCTTAGACATTTATTTCCACAAAATATTGATCACAATATCACAAGTTTGTCTATTAGGTAAATTGTTAAGAATTTTATAATGAAAAATAATAGCATTAGATCTAATACTCATCTATAATAAAATAGAACAATTGGTAGATGGAATTGTTATAAGATCCATGGGCACTAGGGATGGACTCAAGGAGTTCCTTAAACATCTAATATATGTTATTTTTTCCTTAAACATTATTTACTGCTCTCGTGCACAAGGAAGATGATACTAGTGTTAACCCAAAATACAATGNTATATATATATATATATATGTATATATATATATATATGACAACCTTTTTTAAATACAACTAGCTAAGTATGGAATCATCAATATCACAATCTCATATGCTTCTTTATTACGAGTAATTATTGGTTATAGTAGTAGAGTAAGAGATTAATTTTTCGGGTAAATTAACCCTTAAACTTATGAAAAAATGCAATATTAAGGGATTAAGCTTGGTAGCAACAACTAATATTTGTGTGATGTGGTGCATATCTCTATTTTGTTATATTCAAACAAATGTAAGACAACATTATTGTATACTCAAATATAGTCATATACCGTTGCAAGATTTTTTCAGTGATAAATCATAGAGATCAACAAGCTTCATGGGGTTAAGGGGCCTATTTTCGACGATGAAACTATTTACAAACTGAGATTACTTGCTGACATAGTTGAGCTTAGCCCACCGGCAGAAGTGGTCGAACTAAACTCACCTGAAGCGTTCGAGCTGAGCCTATTTACATATCAAGGCAATAAAATATCTTATTGCCTTGAAAGTATCTTATTTTTCATCTACGGAAGTGTTTTAGTTAGGCACATCTACCGAAGGAGTCGAACTAAATCTACTTGTCAAAATAGTTGACAAAGCCCACTTGCCGAAGTGTTCAAGCTGAGCCTATTTACTAAATTGGCCGAGCTAACTTGGGATGAATCACCGCGGAAGGCCATCGTTACATATTAGTAAATGTGTCAATCTCGACTTCACTACATGAATTAAGTAAATTTGCGTCGGCCAATTCAACCACAAATCGAAGACAAATTCAACGATATTTTGTTTTATGGTTGGATCTGCATCTGGTTTAAGTCCAAATTTTTCCGCGAATAAATCGGGGGTCAATAATGTTAATTACATCAATTTTGCGTCAAAAAATTCTGACGCAAATAAATTACGACAATCTTTTGCATCGTAGTAGCGTCAGATTTGTTTAGTGTACACGTGTATCAAAGTTTGTGTCCGGAGACATCGGAGGATGAAAAAAAATGTCAAATTATCGTTGATTCCTGTAGTTGATAATAATGGAATATTATTGTTTATGTAGTATCAAATTTTTCGATGCAAAATGGATGGTAATCTGACGCATACATGTACCACAAAAAAAAAATTCAAATCATCAATTACATTTTCACAACCTGCACACAGCATATAATCCACTCACTTCACATACCACATTATATACAATCATATCACATATCAAAGCAATCAATTATCAATAATGAAAAATAAGATACTTTCACAAATCGTCTCAAATAAAAATAATCCATTTATTATTATAAATAATAAAATCAAATTTACAAATCTAATTTAAATTACATGATCATATCTCAAACTCCCTGAACCACAAGTCTAGATTGGCTACAGGATCTTTAAGTTGACCCATTAGGCAGCTTCATTATCTCCTCAACATATGGCAGGTACAACAACAACAATGTGGATCGATTGAAACCGAGTAGGCTCATTTATGTTTCTTTCAGATAGTGTCTTTCCATGTTTTTAAGTCACTGCCTCAGACTCTACAAACTCTTTATGTTTACCCTATTTGATTTACTTTTCAATCAAATTTTAGAGATGTTGGAAATTATCAGTATCATTTTTAGGATCTTATGATGCACAGTATTTATTAAGGTCTCAATGATATTCTTTTATCTTTAATGGAGCTGCCTTTCTAAAGAAGTCTTCATTCTGGATTGCTTCTACTATTTTGGCCATATAAAGTCTTAGTTGCTTTGGTCAAGGAATTTTGTGGGTTAGCGGTGGCTACTTCTTTTCATCACTTTGATTGGCTCATCACACATGATACAATTATTCATCATAGTAAACCTCTATATGTCATTTTGCCTTGGTATCGTGCCTCTTTGTGAGTGCTTCTCTTTGATGAGTATTAATTGGGTGATCATTTTATGGCAGTAAGGAGTGAACTGTATCTTTGAGGGATTTAACATTTGGTGGTAAATTCTAATAGCTTGACCAATATCTCGGGAGGTTTAGGCCTAAGGAATAGCAAAATAGGCCATCCCTGAGTCCTTGTGCTAGCGCTGCATGTACGACTATAGGTTTAAGGTTCTGAACTTCCAACATTTCTTTCCAAAAGTGTATTATAAATACCCAAAAGGATTCTTCTTGCCCTCAGCTAAGTTGTAAAAGAGCTTACAAAATTTTTTGGAGCTTTTGGGCTGCACTGACAAATTGGGTTATGAACACTCTCTTGAAATCGACATGGAAAGAAAAACTATCAGCAGTAAATTACTGAAGCAACAAAGGGATTACTCTTTAAATGTCACAAAAAGCATACAATACTTGAACACATCGCAAATTCTCAATAAGTATACTATCAATTCGAAAGAGATGTTATGGTTAGTTGGATCCAATTATCCCCGATAGGATTCTAAGGCTGAGATCTTAAAACCCTCTGGGAGCTCAACTTCAGAGATTTGCTGAGAGAAAGCATTTTCTGATGGTATGAGATCTTAAAACCATGTGCACTTTCAGGATAGTATATGTGTCTTGACCCTCTTTAGAGGCTCCTTCATCGTTTTGGGCAATCATCCTTCATAGACGACAGAGCAGTATTAGTCTTTGTAGTTGTGCTCTCCTCGTGGTAAGAGTGTCTTTGATTACCTCCATCATCAGCTTCTTGAGTTTGTTGATCTATTGAATCACAAGCTCACACATAAAAGTTCTATTATCATTCTTTTCTCATGGTTTGGGTTTTTCTTCTTGGGTTGTGCCACTTCTATTAGTGGCATGATCCACACCCGCCACATCTTTCAAGGTTTTGAACCCACATTTGTTTGTGAATCACACTTAAGGAATAGAGCTTAAGGAGATAAAAAAGTGAGTCTGGAAAGGCATGGGTCTCAAGGAAGCAAAAGTTGATAATCCCCTCGCACCTTATCGAAAACATTTCCTTTTCTATTCTCATATGTATAGTAAACGAAAGTTACATTATGAAATCTTAGTAATGCCCTTGAGATTACCTATAGTCAGTTGACCATAGTAACCGTCAAACTGTCATTGATTCACTCGTTCCTATGCTAGTGAGTCATTCATTTGTTTATTCGGTCGAACATCTCAGCTTAGTCGGCTTGATAATTTGCTCTGTGCCAGCTGGGAGCCCTTTCTGCTCGCTTGAGTTGATTCTTCGAGAGGTGTTCCATCTAAGGTCGTCCGATCCAATTCAAAATATTTTGATCATACTCCTACATACCACCCAAATCTCTCAGGTTCATCATATCTATCATTCCATTAAAATTTGTGTCTGAGTGGGAGTTTTGAAGGTCTTCGTATGCCGAGATTCTATTATTGCATTCAACTAGAGCAGCAACTGAACGAAAGGAGAATAAAGATTGACATTTAGAGGTCTTTGTACACCAAAATTTCATCGTTGTAATTTTTGGAGGTCATTGACTGTCGTGATTCCACGTTGTCGTCAACTGGAAAAGCAACGAGGCAAATGGAGAAAAATGGTTGTTTTGGAGGTCTTTGTATATTGCGATCCCGTTGTTGTCTCTCTAGCTATTTCAAACTATAATTTTTTTCGGAGTGATAAATATGATAAATTGGAGAAATTTGGCCTATTTGGAAGGCATGTATGTAATTCCTCCTTAGATATGTAATATTTTGGAGCGATAATGAGATTCAATCCTAATTAAAATCGTATTAGTTTTAATTTTTGATGCCATGTTAAACTTTTAATTGATATATAAATAAATAGAGAAGATTTGGACCTTGATATATAAATATATAAGAAATTATGCGGTATGTATGTAAATCTCCCTAAAATATAGTTACCATTAGTTTTAAATTTTTAATGCAATGAGTATGAACAATTTAATGGCCCACCTTTTAAAAGAGTGTGATCGGCAAATCCATAAGGAAGATTTACCTACATACCATTGAATTCTTCTGCATTTAAATATGTAAATTTTAATCTACATATATATACTTAAAAAAATGGCTAGAGGCTATTATACGAACCTCCAACCACTCCTAATGTGCCTAAAAATTTGAGTACCACCTCCTTAAGGTCAATTGTGTCAGAGGAGATTCGAACATCTGATCTAAGGGGTTTTACACCGAGGATGCCAACAAACAAACCGAGATATNTAATAGGCGCCAAATCCATGTAAGGAATGTCAGTCAACCATTAATTCATTGTTACGATCAGTCTCAAATTGCCATAAGCTTTTTGTATTTGGTCTAGTTTGCAAAACTATAGTAGAGGTCATGGGCCTGTAGCATGGATCCTAGGACTTGCGGGATCACGAAAAGGGTCTTATGGGGAGCTCTTGCATCAATATCTCGAGGTTGAGAAATTTTTCTTAGACTTTTTGGGGCCTAATTAGTTATGCTCAAAACCATATATTTACTATTTATGTTGCGTATGAATCGGACAGACCCGTGTCCTACCCCATTAGCTGAACTAAATTGACCGCAAACATATGCTTGAATGATTGATTTGTGTCCGAGCTGATAAATAAATCAAATGCATAGGACTAATCTATAAATTTGTATATATCCTCCATTATTTAGTATTTATTAAAGATTTATTTTTTGACCTCAAGAATTTTCCACCCAAGTTTTATATTGCATATCATGGACGTGATAACTATAGTTTATTCAATTTATTGTTATTTATTTGTTTGTTTCTTTTTCAATTTTGATGAAGGCCGGATTAAAAGAAAAAAAAAAATTGTAGGTATGGTGCAAGATGTTAAAGGTTGAACTCTTCAATGTAATGGAGCCTATCAACCACCCTCAAATTTGCGTTAAATCTCAGTTTTGCCATTGGACATATTACAAGTGACATCACAAAAGAATTCCGAGGACAAAAATTTCAGTGAAACAATCTCCCGTTTTCATTCTGCATGTAGCTGTCCACCAAATATATGCTAATTTAATCTATATGAATTTGAACTCGGGACAGAGATGACTTTAGCTAAAATTCTCATCAAAAAGACCACCGGTTGCACGCGCACGTGCACGCGCATGCGCACGCACGCGTGCTCGCCTTCTTGCTCCTTGCCTTACGCGTGCTCGCCTTCTTGCTCCTTGCCTTGACTCATAACCTTCTTTTAATACAACTAGCAAAGTATGGAATCATCGACGACAAACGATATGTGTTTGTTGTGCGAGACTAGACAGGGCCCAGTCTAAACACTATCACAATCTCACATGCTTCTTTATTATGAGTAACTGTTGGTTAAATTAGTAGAGTAAGAGATTATTTTTGAGGTAAATTAACCCTCAAACTTATGCAAAAATGCAATATTAAGGGATTAAGCTTGGTAGCAACAACTAATATTTGTGTGATGTGGTGCATATCTCTATTTTGTTATATTCAAACAAATGTAAGACAACATTATTGCATACTCAAATACAGTCATATACCCTAGCAAGATTTTTTTAGTGATAAATCATAGAGATCAACAAGCTTTATGGGCTTGAGGGGCCTATATTCGACGATGAAACTATTTTCAAACTGAGATTACTTGCGGACATAGTTGAGCTTAGCCTGCCGGCCGAAGTGGTCGAACTAAACTCACCTGTTGAAGTGGGCAGTTTTAACCCATCTACTAAAGTGTTTTAGCTGGGCACATCTACCGAGTGGTCGAACTAAATCTACTTGTCGAAATAGTTGAACAAAGCCCACTTGCCGAAGTGTTCGAGCTGAGCCTATTTACTAAAGTGGTCGAGCTAACTTGGGATGAATCATCGGGGAAGGCCATCGTTACATATTAGTAAATGCGTCAATCTCGACTTCACTACATGAACTAAGTAAATATGCGTCGGCCAATTCAAACACAAATCGAAGGCAAATTTGACGATATTTTGTTTTATGGTTGGATCTGCATCTGATTTACGTCCAAATTTTTCCGCAAATAAATCGGGGGTCGGCAATGTTAATTACATCAATTTTGCGTCAAAATATTCTAACACAAATAAATTACCACATTCTTTTGCATCATAGTAGATTCAGATTTGTTTAGTGTATATGTGCATCGAAGGTTGTGTTCGAAGACATCGGAGGATAAAAAAACTTGTCAAATTGTCGTTGATTCCTGTAGTTGATAATATCGATCAATGATGGAATATTATTGTCTATTTAGTATCGAATTTTTCGACGCAAAATGGATGGTAATCTGACGCATGCATGTACCACAGAAAAAAATTCAAATCATCAATTACATTTCCACAACCTGCACACAACATATAATCCACTCACATCACATACGGCATGATATCCAATCATATCACATATTAAATCAATAAAATATCAATAATGAAAAATACTTTCACAAATCGTCTCAAATAAAAATAGTGAAGTTAACAAAAAATTTTACATTAATGTTCAAAATAATGCTTAAAATTGAAAGAAAACATAAAAATAAACTTCTCATCGTCTCCCGCCTCCTCATCCTCATCCTCCTCAACGGATGTCATTGGTTGCTTGCCCCGACGATCTGCTAAAGTCCCCGTCTTGCACACTATAGAGTCCTCGACCATATGTTTGCCTTCTAGCATCTGCTCATGCAACCGATGGATCTCTTCGTTCATTGCAGCCACCTTCCTGACAACAACCTTCGGGTATGACCGTAACAAGCTCGGGAAACTCAGTACGGGACCACAGGAGAGCTCTGTTTNGGAGCAGGTTCATGCAACCTTCTTAATATCTGGTAAAAAGCCTTGAGTTCATTTAAACTTTATTACGTTATTGAATAATTCATCTTGAATATCCTGATGCTCAGTGAATATTGATGTCTTGATTAATCCCAAGAATAAGGTAATTATGTGGGTGAAGACCCTGAAAGGGGCAAATCAGTGTTATTGAGAACACTTAGCCAAATTTTTAGTCTTAATTGGACTTGTGGTGTTTTAAAAGAGTTTAATTATATTGATTTTCCTAATCCTCTTTTAACATGTGGATTTCAACTTAAGTTCACCACTAAGTCCTTAAGACCTAAGTGA